>VZSZ01008272.1:75246-183280 GCA_013398815.1 Ibidorhyncha struthersii
TCGGCCGGGCCGGGTCGGGCCCCCTCCCAGCGCCAGCTCCCCCCCTCCCGCCCCCGGCGGCGCCTCGGGGGCGGGCGGCGGGGCTGCGGAGGCACGCAGCCCGCGCGAGTGAACCGGGCTCCGTGTGCCGCTCTCTGCTCCCCTTTGTCGTTCCGGCTGCCGGAACCCGCCGCCTGCCCCATCTGCTTTCGGTGTGGCGTGCCCCGGCTCTGCCCCCCAGCCCCCGGCCCGGGGCTTGGCTGCTCTGTCCAGCACCCACCCAGCCCCCGGGACGAGGAAAAAAGGGTCTTCGCATTTCACCGGGAAACCGGAGTCGTGGCTGAGAAGACTCTGCTTACTGTTACCGGTGTCTTTAGAAAACGCACGGTTTTCTCGCAGCAGAACAGGTGATTTTCACCCAGAAAGTCCTATACTCCACTGAGCGCAGGGAGGCATGTTGAGCAGAGTAAAGCATGTTTCTAATGCATCCTAATATAAAAAATAGGTTCCAAAATGGATTTTGTATCAGGTGCATTTAGTAGCATGGGTTTTATACACATATACCCATCATGCCAAGTATGCTCTCAAAAAAGTGGCATCTGGAAAATATGAAATCATTTGACTTGAAATGGTGAAAAATATTTTAAAATTATTGCCAGTTATTTCTCCAGCTTTGTTATCCTTATATCCCATAGGGATTGCTTCGCCTCATAGGCACTCTAATGAAGGCTGTTTCAGTCCTCATTTTATGGTTATGCATAACTTATGTATGCTGAACAGCATGTGGTTTCCTCTTTTCTTACAGCATCATCATGCCTGTCACCTTAAATCTGCAGCTTAATTCTTTCCTGTCTACATGGTGCTGCTCCTTCTTTTAATTTCTTCTCTCCTTTATTGTAGCAGCTTTCATCCACTTTTCCTGTTACTACACACACTTCCACTACACATGCCAACACCTGCCATTTAGCTCATTTCATCACCCAGGAAAGTGAATTAACAATGGAGGAGCAGCAAGCTGGTTTCCTGTCCTGAAAGGAATCCTTAATAACATGTGTAGGACCTGACTCTGGGGTCTGCTTCAGCTGCTGTCACTCTGCAGCTATAAAAGTTGGATAATTAACAGGGTTCCCTAAAAAAAAAAAAGTGCTCTATTGAGGGGAGATAATCAACGCTTATTCACCCACAAAGGTGATATCCCTTAGAGTAAGGAAGTAGGACAGGAGACAGTTCCACAAAAGCCACTGGCTCAGTGAAGCAGGGTCTAATTTTAAGCAGATCTGGCTGCTCTGAATCATGCCAGAGACCAGACTGGATCCTTTCCACCCCTGAGATTTGAAGAATATAGGAAGACGTAGAATGGCCCATGCCTAACCATGGTCCTGCAACTGCTGTTTCTTGCAGCATCTAAGTTTAGCCTTTAATGGAATGATATTCCGCAAATAGTCATTTCAGAGTTTAGTCTAATTGGCTGGACAATGTCCTCTGTTTGAAAACAATTATAAAACTGTCACAGTTCACCAGTGCTTTAGGGCATGATGATAAGGGACTCAAGGAAAACCTGTTTGGAGAGACTGAATTGTTTTTTTTTTCTGCATGTTTTTCACATGTTCTGACTTTAGCTTTCAAACAGTTAATGTTCATCTTGTCTCTGAGTTGCCAAGGTGCTTACAGAAATCTCTTGGTTTAAGTATGGTCAGGTCCTCTCAATCTTTTACCCTGCAAAGAGAAAGGAAGTAGTTTCCGTACATTTCACCATACAAGAAGTTCTTCTAATAGCCAGAGTATTTGGTAACAGGCAGGTGTTTGTCCAGAAACAAATTTGGCTTTCTGTTATGGCAAAATGTTTAGGCTTTTCTCAGTGTCTTCACTCTACTGTGTCCGCAAAACTTGTAGTCTTGAAGATAGCTAAGAGTTTTTGCTGCTGCATGCTGCTCAGTGCAAGGTGCCTACCCTTTATTCCACCATAAGTAGTGTTTCAGCTTCAACTTAGTGAGAATTCATAAGACTGGACTGCAAAAAAAATGGTAGCTGTTTATAATTGTAGATAATAATGAGGTTATTGTCTACACTGAGAAGCATATGCATATATGAAACTTTCCACAGGTCTCTGGTCACAGTTTCTGTGTAAGAACATAATTTTTTCAGTGATGTGATAAGACAAACCCTCATCAGTGGCATTGTTCCATGAGAAGTCTGTGTGACAATGCGTTCATAAAAAGGACTAAGATGGAATAAGGCCACAGGCCATACCAACAACTGGCAGCATAGTTCTTCACTCTTTAACTAACTAATGGCAGAGCTCTTTCACTGCCATCCATGGTCCTCCAGATCAGCTAATTCTTACGCCTGGTAAGAAATACTTTCAGGACCCAATATGAATATCAGTTCTTCAATACAATTAGGAATCTTCTTTATGGCCCTCTACTGAAATTGGGGTTATTCTCTCGATAAAGCAAATAATCTGTTTGGGTTTGGTTTGTTTGGTTTTTTTTCAAAAAAACAAACCAACCTGTGTGGGGAGACCAGAGTCTGTCAAGGAAACCATGCCTACCATTCCTCTTTCTTCTAGAATTTTAAGAGATTTGGAGATTATGAAATATTTATCTTTATCCTCACTTCTCCCCAGGAGAGGGAGATTTTAGTAGACAGTGAACAGCTGGATGGTCCAGGAAGGGGTGGAAAGAGAGAGACATTGTAGAGATCTTAGAAGCCACAAAGACCTTGACAAGGGGAGTGATATGCTTGAACAGTGGGTGTCTTGGTTTCAACTTGCAGTAGTAAATTAGTGGACTGGAACTACAGCATGGCAGTAACTTTCTTCTTCCTGAAGAATGCTAGCCTAGCTGCAAAGCAAAAGCATCCAGCCAGCAATGTAGATGTAAAATCTGTTTCTTCTGCATCGAACTCTAAATCAAGCGTAACGTTCTTAATTCACATTCAGGCTGCTGTGAGAGTTCTTCCTCTCTATAGTGTGTGTGTCTAGCTGATAACCCAAACTTGCATGGGTGATAAAGTTTAATAAAAAAGAAACAGTGAGGAAGATTTTCAGGATTTATGGTTGGTTCTATTTATCAACTTGAGTTTGGGAATGGGGAATCAGGTTTTGATATACATTTCTTCTTTTTGCTTGATCATTTTGAGCCAAAGTCTACAGTTGCATAGTCTAAATAGGTTTACAGTGGTGCCAAGCTGAGGCTCACAGAGAACTTTTAAAAATAAGCAGTATGATTTATGACTGGAGAGAGGTATGAATATTCTCTTTCTAAATGGTTTCTAGGCTCACGGTGGGGCTTTTGTCTAGTGCAGGCTAAATTAGAAAGATGGGACTAGAACTGACTTCCTTAGTTTTGTTCTCAGCTATTGCAGGCAGCCGTGCCATGTAATCCCTTTTATACCCTTCAGTTGGCTATAATCAGTATAAAAATAATGAAAAGTGGCTCAGTGAACTGGTTCGGCTCCCAGGATAACCTCTTGCCATGCTCTGGTAGTCCCAGCAGTGCTTCACCTGGGAACGTCAGTCTTCCTTTAAACAGATCTTTCCTAGTATTTTCTTCCCTGATCTATTCTTTGCTCCTCTGATTTTCTGTTAATTTCTCTTTCTCTGCTTGTTTTGCTTAGTGATTGCTTTTTTTTTTTCTGCTTAGCAATCATCTAGAATCAAGGAGTCTGACAGAAATCTCTTTAATTTAGAATCTAAGTGGTCAGCGCTGTCTAAAGTGAACACAGCACAAGATTGTGCCATTATTTGTTAAAAGTAACGGTCTCTTTCCTTGGTGGTCGTTTACTTTAAGACTAATACTTGAAAAAGAAAACATGGAAGTATGGAGAGAGAAATGTACAATGTCAGACATTCCTGGCAATAGCGGTTATATTCTAGAATAACCTCCCATGGTAAAGTCAGATCCTTTTGCTTGGAATATTTAGGATGGCATTGCACATTGCAATGGAGAAGACAGTTTTTTAGCTCCCAAGAAGCTGGCAAAATGTTGTAGTACATATTTGCTTCATCCATTCTTATACCATATTAGTGAAACGATTTTTGTATAAATGAAACAGCTTATTATCAGTGAAACAGTTTACAGGGCTGATAGGGCATCAGGAGGACAGGATCAGTTCTCCAAAAGGGAAGTAGCAGAAGAAAACACCAATGGCTTATATCACATGTCTAATCCTTCTTGTAAGGTGCCTTTCATCCTTACATCTGAACATTGTGGATTACTGTCAGGAATTTCAGTGAAGTCTGATATGGGAGAGGAAGATCTAAGAGCAAGCAAATAATTCTTTTTAATTAGATATAACAGAGTCAGTACAGTAACAAACAGCTGATGCTTCTCAATGAAAAAGAACAGCAATTCCTTTCCTATGTAGATAAGGGGCACGATGATGAAGCAGTACAAAAACAATGCAATCTGGTCTTGGGGCACATAGATGTCCTGTAATGTTTCAGCAGGCTTGTAGGAAAAGCAGCAAAAATAGATGATAGAGAGGGGAGGATTTATCAGGTGGGGAAATCCAATGTATTCTTCCTGCATTCCCCAGCACTGCTCATACGGTGGTGGACAGTTGACCTCCCATCTGAATTATAGCCTGATCCAGCCATTAATATTTCAAGGACAAGCACTTGGCACTGACACTTGTCATGATCCACTGAAAATGACTAGAACTGCATGGGAGAGTGCCAATGAATTGCAGACTGATAGCATTGCTTGGTTAGGCAAACCATTTGGCTTGTGTTTAATGGTGTACACTAAAATTTCTCTGAATACCTGAATATTCTGGCATTGAATTCTGCCTTTCTTATGCTTGAAGCTATTTTTTCTGCTCTAGTAGGATAGTCAGGAAGAGCAATATTCTGTACATGTTTATATCAGCTGCAGAATCTTTCTTTAAATCCCAGATGATGAGTCAAATAATATAGTTTCCAGGAACTTGCATGAGAAGTCACTTGAGGTCATTGCTGCTACTCATTTTGTACTCCTTTGGAGACTGGTTCTTGGTTCATAGCCCGGTCACCCAAAGGAGACTTCTGGGACTTCCATTCAGCACACTGCTCCAAGACTGAAATGCTGCTCCATTTAACTATTGTAAGAACAGCATCATGCTGTATATTAGGTAGCTAGTACCTGCTTTAAAATATACCATGAGAGCTAGGAGAGCTCTGGTGTCCCTGAAGAATTATTCTGATTCACATGAGAATTGAATTAGACTAGTGTTAAGTTTTTCCTTTGTGCTCTTTGTCACTGGTAGACTACAAGTGCTCATGAAACATACGATCTCACAGAAATTCCATACTACTACATATTCAAACTATTTCACAACACTACTTTATGGATTCATTTTCCTATTTTCATACTGAGTCATCTATGGAGGTACTGCATGACCTCAGAAGACTTCCTGGAATTGATGTCAACTGGATAATCCTGTACAGAGTAAAGTTATTAACTGTTCTGTTACTTAAGGTTTAAGTTATAACTCAACTTTCTAAAGTATCTCTAAATCTGTGCTATTGGAAGAAAGAGAGGCTGTGAACATTCTTGTACAGCTCTTCATCAGACGTGCCATAGTAGATTTCTTAGCATCACCTGCTCCAATTTGCTCTCAATTGGATAATTGTTAACAAACTGCCACTTTCTTGAGACAACCAGAGCTTTTTTTGCAGTCAGTGGCTTGGAACCACAGTCAGCAGTCTGAATAACTGAAGACTCATTTCAGAGCTAGCTGAGTTTCCCCACAGCTGTACTGCCATCTGGCCTGTTTCTTTTACATCATGCTCCATGTCTCATTATTCTTTTCCTATGAGCTGTCCTCGTGTCTATTAACCATCACAACTGCTTGTTTTCCCTTGCCTGGGATTTGGTCCTCTAATCTCCTCTTTAGTTTATTCAGAATTTATTCAATCACAGGGTATTTTTGAGTTGACTGAATGAGTATTCCCTTGCCTCAGAAAAAAATGTGACCTCTGTAATATAGGTTTTGACCTCAGCTGTGCCTTGCTTATATTCCCCTCCAGCCAAAGAAATTTGGAGCTATACACTCCAGACAGGCGGTTACAGCAAGGAATTCTGGAACGATGAGTGGCTGTATGAAAACACTCCAGAGGGGGTGTAGGCGAGAATGGCTGTGGGCCTCTGCTCCTCCTTGCAAAGAGTATGGCAGTATCTTCAAGGTTATGGCACAGTGTCCTGGTTTGAGGTAAAACAGGACCAATTTTGTTCAGTAACTTTGCTTCTTGGCTTCTAACTACTGAAATTAACAGCATATTGTGCAGATACAGTTCGCTCTCAGAGTGATAAGACCTATGTTTATAGTTGATGCCAAGGAATGGTATGCAGAGAGGCTTCTGCTTATACATATGGCGATAACACCCAAGGCCAGCTAACTTGGTTATTTGCCCCATTGGAGGGTCGGAAGTGGAAAAGCATAGAGGGGTCCCACCTGCGGGGAGGAGCAGACAGGACAGGTGACCCAAAACCGACCTACAGGGTATTCCATCCCATCTGCCTCATGCTCAGTATAAAAGCTGAGGGATCAAAGGGTCAGCCCTCTTTCTTCAGTGGTCGGTGTCCAAGGCGGACTGTGTCTGTTTGTCTGCCTTTGATCCCAATCCTGAATACAGATCCGGAATCCAGTTCCTGTCCATCACTGAGTCCAGCCTGGGGCTTCCCCAGTGCCAGCCGGTGATGTGATTGTCATCCTGGGAGCTTGATGTGGTTTTCTAGATATTTCATTATTTTCTTTTTATTTTTTTTGTTAATATTTCATTAAAGTAGTTTAGTTCCTTCTAAACTCATAAGTCTCTTTTCCCTCCTCTGCCTCTCTCTTTGAAGAGGGGTAGGAGGGGAGCATCTGTCGGTCCCATCTGGGGTGCCCCATGTCCCCAGTGGCCGATTCGACCTAAACCACAACACACAGCAAGTTATCTGGAAAGGAAAATACAGAAAATTTTTGTGTAGTGAAGCTGCCTGTTGGAGGACACTGAGGCAGGCATCTAGGAAGAGTTTGGGCAAGGAAGGGAAAAGGGACTTGCTTCCTTCAGTCAAATTTCAGAGCTGAAGATTGTGATGCCTAAGAGGAAGCTTCCTCCAGCTCTGCTGGGCTACAGGAAAAACGGAGTCACTGCTTGTCAGGAGGAAGCCATGCTGAGGAGTGAAAGAGGAGCTTCTGCTGGTTTCTCCGCTGCTGCGTCTTTTATCCATTCTGTTACTGATAAGGATAAGATAAGGTAATTAAACTGAAGACCCAGATTCCTGACATCAGGATGGAAAAGTCAGAGGGGTTACAGTGAATGAAACTGAGAATGAGATAAAACTCAAATTTGTCATCAATACAAATCTAGTGAATGGTGTTATGCAGGGTGCAGATTTAATCCAAGGCCTCCTCTTTACAATTCTGGTACAGCAGGAACCAGCCATACAGAAACCAGAGTCATTAGTATGTTTGCCCTCTCCATATAAGAAAATTTTAGCTTATTAATGCTACATTTTTTAACTGGAGTTACCATATATTTTACATTCTTACATTGCGTTTTTTGCATTTTTCTGAATATTTTAGCATCTCTAAGCTGCGTGGAGTAGAGCATGTCAATGTTAACCAGTTTACTGACTATCATTTTTACAAACTTAATCAATTTAAGATGCTCTTGTCCCTTCCCTTTCTTGAAATGTCTTCCCCTGTCGTCTGTGCCAAATGCCAAACCAACCCACCAAATGTGGGACTGTGCTCTAAGTGATGGTACAAACATCTGGCAGGATAACTTTGGCATGCTTACCTTTCTTTTCTCAAATCGAAGGTCACTTGTGCTTATAAGCAGAAATAAAGCTAGAGGAAACTGGACTGTTTTCTCTCCCACCTAGTTTTTTGAAGCTTATCTCACTTTTGAGTCCTGTTATATCACATGGACTCTTCTGCTTTGGACCTTCTTCTGTCTTCCAGGCCCTGTATCGTTATGACTAAACCTTTAAAGCCTTTCTTGTTGTTCTCAGAAGAGAACAATTTCATACTGACTATAACTGGAGGTGTCTAGTTAGAGCTGCATATGGAGTTTTAAAGAAAGGACTGTTGAGTACTTTCATCATCATGTGTAAACTTGCATAGTTCTGTGCCCTTTCAAAGTGATGTCAGTTGAGGTAAGCTGATGGATGTTGTCTGAAGTTTATTTAGCAAGTAAGTGCAGGAAACCTGGACAAGGGCTTTCATTAAAAAAAGAGCAAACAGAAAAGGTAAACTCTCCCTTTCACAGATGTTAAATTCTGTTGTAGTTCAAAGTCTACATAAAAAAGAGTGAGTAAACATGAAACTAGGCAGTATTGCTCTTGCCATTGAGAAGTCAGGTACAAAATCAGAGAAACTAATGCTGGGCTTATAAATAGTAGCCTGTGTCTCTCAAGGCTCTCATTCTCCCTGCAGAGGACTCTGTGAAGCCTGTCTGAGGTCAGCTCAGTGCCCCGTGTCCAAGCCCAGTGCCAGGTGCAGGGAGTAACTGTGCTGACCTCAGTGGCAATTGTACGATCCTTGCTGCCTGCCTGCTGCCCCAGGGTTGTCCCTGCGGGTCTGTGGAGCCCTTTGTCTCTCTAGCCTGGAAAATCGGATGACGTTGAGTTTCCCTGATATAAGCAGTCTGAAGTAGAGCCAGGTCAGGATGCAGTTTACCTGAGACCTGGTTTAAAGTCATGATTACTAAGCAATCTTTCCTATTTTCTCTCCTGCCTGCCTCTTGTTTCCTGGCTTTTTTGGTGGAGGAGATGCAGTTTCATCCATGTGATTTTGCATGCTACAGGGTGGTCTTAGTTCACTCTCCAAAATACTCATGATTAACTGGAAGATCTGGAGAAGAAAAGACTTAAGAAGGAAGTTGAAGAATGCTTTCGTGAAATTTTCCTGGGTTCTGATAGGGATTTTCATATCATGTCATGTATCAATCATAAGAGATCAGGAAAGTTATTCACAAAGGTGTTTGTTAGCAGAATAACATGGATGGGTGTTGTCATTTTTGTATCAAAGGAGATCTAATTATCATAGTGATGTTACCTTGTAGAAATCTTTAAAGCCTTAAGAAAGAAGCTTATGTTTAAAGTAGCAAGATGGTAAAAAGAAAGCAAAGTGGAGCTGGACACATAACCAAAAGGCAAAGTAGAAAATAGCAATAACATTTGGCATAGATGTGAGTGGCAAAAGGACTGGAGGCAACAGAGCTGGAAAAGTGGAGGTGACAGTAGTCAAGCAACAAGATTATCAGTCCACCGACAAACACTTTGGCAGTCTCTCAGGCAAAACATAATGGTCTTTGCAAAGCTGTGGAGGAAGGAGTGATAAGATTTAAACAGAGCCATGATATAAGGCAAGCTGGGAGGGAGGATGAGGAAAGATGGTGCCCTGCTTATGCTTAGCGAGTAGGAAGATGATGCTGTCATCCCTGATGAGAGAAAAAGAGAGAACGGAAAATGAGAAGAAGTTGGAGTCTTAGATTAAAATAACAGACCTGCAGCAAACACTGAAGTGTTGTCACAGTTAGATAGATGGCGAATGTTTTTGAGTTTCACTAAGTGTTTCCAAGGTATTGATTCCTTCATGCCATTTCTCTCCTCCCTGTGAACCGAACAGCTAAGCACAAATGTGCTTTTGAAATATCTGGTTATTTTGCCCCATCCTAGAGTCTCCATTTCATATGAACAGTTTTAATCAAGAGAACAGAGAACATCAAAAGAAGAAAACATGAGCTGTGCTCCCTTTTGCAGAATATGAAGCAAAACAGACTTTGAGAACTGAACAAAGAGGAAGTAATTATGAGAACTGATCTTCACAGGAGCTGAGGCGGGAAAATATCTGACAGGCAGGCAATTGTCTTTTGTAATAGATGTTGGGCAATAACAAATTCTGGAAGACCATGAGTCTACACTGGTAAGCACACAGAAGCAGATAGAAAGAACTGATGAAGATGCTCAGACTACTCAAAGCCTGTTGTTTTCCACAGGGAAAGCTATAAAAGCTTGGACTTTGACGGATGTAGTTGTTGCTGAATAGCTTCATGGATGTCCAAAAGAAATACAGAAAAAACTATTAAAAGAGGAAAAAAGATAGTCTCAAAGCCATTTCAGACGAGCAGATGAAAGTACTTACAATGTAATGAAACCATCACAATGTACATATAATAGAAACGTGAATATAACCAGCAGTCAGACTCATCATGAAGAAAGGGATAAGGAAACAACTGGTAGGTGCCAGCCATATCCATCATTATAAGATAAAAATGACGTAAGGCCATAGAGACAGAAGGCTTACCTTAGGTGTGAGTTGCCTCATGCACAGCAACAGGAAGGTCATGCACATGGGAAATATGAAGTGCAAAATGGTTTTCACTCTTTCACAAATGCACCTCAAGTACGCAGAAAAACACAAGATACAGAGTGTGTATAACTGGAGAATAGTTTAGGGGGTAGAATCTCAGCAACGGTGATAGTGTTATATTTTTATCAAACAGTGACAAAGTATGTGGAATTCTTTTAATGGATGTAGAAGGAGTACCATAGTAAGGCACAAATAAACTGAGATAGCACGTAAGGAAGCATGGCCTATTCTAAAACATTAACATTACCCGTATCAGCAAGGCTCACAGGATACAGAACATATCTATTCCATATAGATGGTGTATACCAAGATAAAAACACCAAAACTTAGGTTTCTATGTAATTAATATGTGCAAGCAAAAAGCATGGTACTGAAAGGCCTAGAGTCTGTAAAGCTGGTTAAGTCCCAATGACAGGGGAATCGTTTGGAGGATTGCACAGTGGAAGACATTTTTTTGGAACATTCCCTTAATATTTCTGGAGGTATATCTCCTGTGACATTGCATCACTGAAATCTCTAAATGCAGAGCCTGCCACACATGCACTGGAGTAATCGCTGTTGAGGAAGTAACATAAGGAAGTATAAATTACTACGTCTGGCATATTTGAGAGTGAAAGAAAAGGTGAAGGAACCACTGCGGGGCAAAATAGGCCAACCCTTTTATCCATAGATGAAGGCTGTAGGCCAGACTTTCTGGAATCAAATGAAACAAAAATGAAGAGATCATTTATACTGTCAGTTTATTATAAGAAGCAGGTACTAGAATAGCCTGTGTGGGGGAGGTGTCCAGAACAGCAGACAGAATCATTGGAACAGGCTGGCCAGGGAAGTGTTCGAGTCACCATCCCTGGAGGTATTTAAAAAATGTGTAGATGTAGTGCTGAGGGACACGGTTTAGTGGTAACTTGGCAGTGCTAGGTTAATGGTTGGACTTGATGATCTTAAAGGTCTCTTTCAACCACAATGATTCTATGATTCTATGTGGGTTTGCTGCTACTCACTCAGTTTGGATGATGTTGGTTTGCACACTCTACACAGCAGGTGCTAAATGCTCCGTGTAGATGACTGCTGTCCAAGCCGGACAAAGAGTCTGTTTTCGGGACTCAGATGGAAAACAGTGTTTCCAGGGAATGTCACCTATATTAGAGCTGTGCCAGAACGAGAATGTGGAATCTTACCAGAACTGATGACATCCCTGTAGGCATCAGCTAAATAGAGTAGAACAGAGCGCATGTAACATGGACAAATACTTAAGTGAATCTGTGCCAAAATACCTGCTTTTGGTGGAAACCTTTCTCTTTACTTCAGTGGTTACTGGATCAGGCTATGACCTGCTGACTCCTTCTGTTCAAAGTAGTGTGTATCAGTCTTTGTGGAAAAAATACCTCAGTAGTCAAAAAACATTGCCAATGCTTTTTAGAGTGTTCAAATGATTCACTAGTGGGTTGAGTCCAGGCAAGGAAAATTTCAGTTGGAGAGAGGTAGTTTCAATTGACACTGTGTGACAAATACAAAGAAAAACAAGGGACTGCAGACATCTCCCATTTTTAACTGTGGCGCTAAGAACTACTCATATGAAAATGTCGTGAACAATGATAAAAGAAAGCCTAGATAAAAATTCTTGAAATGTATATATATGAAAGTCATGGAAGAGCAAGAAAATGCCCAATAACCTTCACTACCTGAAAAAAAGGGCAGCAGAGAATCTGATAAATTGCATGAAAGCATTTTAAAGAAGTTTCTACAGAATTCACCGTGGAGAAAGAATACTGTAGCCTTTTGTGGGGGGAATGACCTACTGTAACTGAATCATTCTCAAAAGATTTAAAAATAAATCTTATTTGCCTCTCCACCATGTGTTACATTTTTGACTGACAGTAAATTATATACGGCTGCTAAATACAGCAGTGGTATTGTTTGGGTTTTTTTAGCCTTTTTAAAAATTGTACTAAGTGTCAGCTCAGTCGTGGATCTCATTAGATGATCATGTGGCAAAAACCAGAACAGACTCAGTTGTTCTGGTTTCATTGTCCAGATCCCCACAGACTTTCTCTTCAACTGGGACAACTTAAGGTCAACCCTAACAAGCCACAAAAATCAATTGAATTCTGAGAGCTTTGTGTCAGATCTTTGTCGGTTAAACACTGAGTTAATAGTATTTCTTCTTAATGATGCCCATTAGCTGTACAGGATCCATGTTTTTTGTCTTCTTTAGCAGCACTGATGCAAATACCCAGTTAATGACTTTGGCATCTCTATTTTTTTAGCTAAGGAGCGCCAAACACTGAAGCTGGTTATTTGCTCTTGAAAAATTGTACTGACTAAGCCTTCATGTGATCATAGAGATGTCATTAGGTGCCCTGATACTTTTAGAAACCTGTCCCCTCAATTTTTGAGGTAGATATATGAAGGACAAAACGCAGAGAGGAACTTAGGAACTATAGCATTCAACAGTAACTCAATGGAATTTAAAAGTTGCTGATTGGTATCCTAACACTTCAATATATCCATCTGGAAATGCTAAGGGGAGGAATAGGCTGTGTCTTGTGTTTCTTCAGGGGTAGCTTTTCATTCTCCCCTTATGATTCACGTTTGCTGGAGAGAGGGCTTCAAGCTGTGACAGTTTCCAGAAAATTGAAAAGTAGAATTCGAATTTGTTTGAATCCTTCACCTGATTTGAAGTGGAGATATGAATTTAGATCTCTACATCTCACCAAGTGAGCAGTCTAATCACTGGACTAGTAGATAATAGGATTTTCAAAGAGGGAGGCAGCTCTTCTGGCTCTGTTTTGTACAAAACGTGCTACACCTGTGTCAACGGGAGTTAGAGTTTAGATGTGTGACAGGCAGCTGGGAATGAGGACCTGAGTACCTGATGGTATAAAGTCTTGAATAGTCTATGTCAGGTGTCAGGTGATCACCTTGGTGATCCTTAGGAGGTAGGTAAAACACTGAAGTCATCCATCAAATGAATTATTCTCAGCAGTCTGAATATATCTGAATATATATATGTTTTAATTTGTTTTTCTTCTGAACTTTTAACCTTCCTTCTTTAGGGCAGAACTCATCATACTTTAATAACCTACCTCATCTACCTGAGCTTCCCAAGAAGGAGTGTTTTGGCATTGTCTGCCAATACGTGTGCACTATTGACACATTCCCTGATCATAAAAACAGGCTAAGAGGATTTTTGAAGAGTATTTTCTGAAGCAATGAGACATTAGCTAAATGCAGAAGCAT
The DNA here is from genome assembly GCA_013398815.1 of Ibidorhyncha struthersii. Taxonomy (NCBI): domain Eukaryota; kingdom Metazoa; phylum Chordata; class Aves; order Charadriiformes; family Charadriidae; genus Ibidorhyncha; species Ibidorhyncha struthersii. Next base: position 88,810 of record VZSZ01008272.1, read on the forward strand.
TTAACTACTGAGCTGGGTACGATACTTACTTCTGTGTCCTGCCCAACCTTCCTTTTCCCATCCTTGCTTACTGATTTGTGGGCTGACTATTGACATACCTCCTGTGTTTCCTCCTCAAACACCTTTTACATTTGGTTATCTTTTTTTGTTTGTTTCTGAATCCCAACACATCTTTGCCAGCTGTGTATCATCTTCTGTGATCGTCATGCTTCAAAGCTATTCCAGGTCTCCCAGACTGTTTGGCAGCAAAAGCTCTCTAATCAGCTTTGGTAAATGTTCATTCAAGACATTTTTCCATACGTTATCCTAGTGAGTTACCAACAGGTAAATCCAATGACCTAGTCACATTGCTTTTCCCTCTTTTTGGAAAGTATCAGATGATACAGATAAAGACTGAAAGGCCTCTGACGCTGTTCATAGCAACAAGCTTATCTGAGCTAACAGAGAACCTATCATCCATGCTTAAGAGCTGGCACAAGTTCCTTTCTCTTTGATAGGTATTTCCTTCTGAGCATCACTTCTATTTCAACTTCCTTTTGATATTGAGTGTAAAACAGCTGTGACTCTGCTTCAAGATCTTTTCCCTTCTATTTTCTTTTTTATCTCCTGTTACAACTGCCAGCATAGAATCTGCTGGTCATATACTAGTAGCTATTATATCTCCTTGTTCTGGTATGTATTGATCTAAAAACTTCGACCTCACCTCTACTTTCCAAAAACTCAAATATAATGCTAACACATCATATATCTATGATATGAACTGGCATTTATTGCCAAACTGGCACTAAAAACAAGAGCCATTATGGGTGGAAAAGATTTATTCTCATTCCCAGTTAGTTGATTTCTGGGGAATGCTGTGATTTACATAAAAGGAAGTGCATACCATTGGTGGCCACAGTACTAGTGACAAAGACATTTTTCTAATATTTACAAAATAGTCTTTGGGTTCTCTGATTTTCACAATAACATACATGTACTTTGTTCTTCCCCTTTCTCCATGGTAGGTGATTGAAAACCGTGAGATTTTCGAATCTGACTTATGAGACACTGAGTTTCTGGGTATGTTTGACTCCTTCCATGAGAGAAAATGCATACACACAGAAAAACACAGCCCTCTTTTATAGCCTACTCCTGTATTTCTTCACTCCTACAAATTGGCATCTCAGCTCAGTATGCAAACCTGCACCACCCTCAAATCTCACACCTCGCTCTCCCTCTTATTCACACATCAGCAACCCACATCCTCCCACATCCTGAGCCAGAAGTGCAGCTCCCAGCACAGACTGAGCCCCTGCAGCCAGCACTGCAAGCGAAGCAGCTGGTCAGCATGGAGCCACTGGCACACACACAGAAACAAGCTGTTATTAATTGGTGGGCTGAAGGTAACTCCCTTCATAGTGTGATGGTTAAAGCTCAGGTCAGCTAAATGCTACCCATTAGGTAGTTAATATAGCAGGTAGATGCTCCCATAGACTTTTCTTCTGTAGGCTGTACAAACCCAGGTCTCTTATTCATGTATTGCAGTCCCCTAGTCATCTTAGGGTACGTCTGCTGGACTTGCTTCAGTTTGACAGTGTCTTCTGTGTACTGAGGAGCTCAGACTGGGTACAGTACTCCAGATGTCATCTCGAAAGTGCTGATCAGAGAGAATGAGCACGTCCTTTGACCTGCTGTCTGCACTTTTACTAATGCAGCCTAGTATGCTGTTCACCCTCATCCCCCATTAAGGCACATTGCTGACTCATGTTCAACTTGTCTGCAAACACCAAATATCCTGTTCACCTGGTGAGCTGGCGACCATGCAGCCCAGTGCTGCAGCAGATGTTCTCTGCTCTCTCACTGAGACTGTTTTTTCTGGGTTTCCATTTCCTTTTTGTGTTCTGGCTGAGATATTGCTCCTTTAGCTTCTCCATTGGGGGTGGGGTGAGGAGGGGTAAATTGTGTCTAAGAGTAAGTTTATGAACTTCCCATATCTAGTGATGCTGTTGCCTGGTTCTGGATACTGATAATATATTATGTGGCCACCGAGACAATATAGGCTATAATTAGGCATAATATTCACATACACACATGGAGAGCACCAGACACACCCTCTTGAATGGAGAGTGCTTTTGCAGAAAGCTCGGTAATGGAGAAATGTCTCCTATAGGCTGTTCCTGTCCACTTACATATCCATTCCACAGCAGTCTAATTGCTATTTAACTGGAGACACAGAACATGAGACTATTCAGTGTTGTGTGTGCTCCATCTCCCAATACTACAAATATTTTTACCCGTATTGGTGATAGACGCTTCCCTGAAGTTTGTTAGGCCTTTGTCTGTACAGTGTAATCTCTTCATGCTGTCACATCTGGCTGTTCAAACCCATTGGCCATTCCTGGACTCACTCCAGAATGGTTTGCCAAGCCTTATGTCAGAATGATACGTTTTCTTTGCCATTATTATGTTGCCACAGTAGTTTATCTGGCAGCAAGAATGACAACTACAGCAGATCACTTTAGGGTGATACAGCACTTTTTTTCTTCATTATACAAGACTGTCGTTCCTTATAGTATTGTCTTTAAAACTGAGGGGTAAAGGAAACTTTACTATGTTATGACAGTCAGAATAGTTCCTGAGTTGTGCTGTGTAGGCTATGATATGACCTTCCTCTCTTCCCCTACCTGCTATTGCATGATGTTGCCATTTGAAGAGATGGCTGCTTGGAGCAGCAGCAGAGGAGCTGGAGAATCAGGCCAAGTCCTTACCAGCTAGACACTTCCTAGTTAACATTAGAAAACAGCTGTTTGGTACCTCAGAGAAGTGTTGAAGGGGAAACTCTGGAAATTGCTTCTTGGGAAAAGGGTGTGCTTAGGCAGTTTCTCTAGAGATTTTAGCTGACAGAGAATGTGTAAGTATTTGCCTTCAGGGAACTGGAGGCAGATAGCCTGGATGATGAAGATGAGTCGTGCTGGTAGAAAACCTCAGCAGGAGTTATACTAAGGACTAAGCATGAAGATCTGGAGCCAGCCAGGAAGGCTGGATGAATATTCTTGGGTTGCTTGCTAAGTTTTTCAGTAAGTGCAAATCCCCCAAAGGGAAATGTTCTCTAGAACTTGTCTAACTTGCTGGGAGAATGTGAAGGGAGCTGAGAGACATGGTGTTAGCAGGGTTACACCCTGCCAAGGGGATGCGTGCCCTGGGATGGTGCAACGTTGGCTTCCTCCCCATGCAAAACACACAAATGCAGACTGAAGACAGAGACTGCCTTTCACATCAAGAGTGTCTATGTTCAGTTAATATTTCTTTGCTCTTTCGCTCCTCTCTGAGTCATCTATTGTTCTTTGTGCTTAGAGCTTCTCCATGAGGGAGTTCAGTCTTGGTAATATTAATTTGCTTTGTTTTTCAGGAGCAATTGCCATTTAAAGCTATTTGTTAGCTTCCTTTCTTTATTCAGTCCATGTATTTGACTTGTTTCTTCTTTTGCATCTTTGTCCTCTAAGTATTTTTATGCTTTCTTTTTTGCCTTGCTTCTCTAAAACACCAAGTGTCATCTCCCAAATTGCTCTTTGTATGTGTGTCCTGAATTATCAACTTCCACCGACCGGACTAAGAAGCACTGTTGTGCTTCCATTGCTCTTACTTGAATTGTACTTCCTTTTCTAGGAAAAAAAAAAAAAATAGTCTGCTAGTGTAAATAAGTAATGTGCTCCGTTTACAGAAGTAGAGCTGTGCCAGGAACAACTTGGGCTTTTAACTGAATCATCTGACCTTGGTTTATATGGTAATGTCTTGGGAGAAAGGACTTACCTACATATTTCTATCAAGATAGACGTATTATTAATGTTCAGTAAAGATAGTTATAAAGAGGAAAGCACCATCCCAAAAAGCTTATAGAAATGTCAGATGTGCATTTAAAAGAAAAAAAAAGAAAAAGAAATGTAGTTTTTATGGCCTGAGAACGGATTTTTTCTCTTTGAAGTAATAACTATCTTTCTTTGGAGGAGGATTGCTGATAGCTGAGAAACATATTTCAGATGCTAATGTCATACTGAGACAGTTCTGACCACATAGTATGAGATGGAGCAGGCTGAGTAACTAAGCTGACATTTAATGTGAGTAATATTAGTGTGGGGGTATTTCTAAGTACAGCTGTCATCGTGAGCCAGTTCCCAGGGCAGGAGAATAGGAGCGGGTATCCAAATAAATCATGGTGTCAGCTCTGTGATGCTGTCTCAGGCTTGAGCACAGGTCCAATTGTTAACAGCATGTGTGGTACCTCTCTGTTCTCAGAACACTGGAGATAGCTTCTCAAATAGCTATGTTTCCATCTCCTTCCTTTCTCAGTGTATATGCTAAATTTTCTAAGCAGAGATACGCTACACTCTAATTTTAGCGAATTGTCTCATCTAAACACAGATATCCTGAATATTCAAAATAATTAGATTTGCTAGCTATTGAAAGTAGATATAAAGAGGAAAGTAGAACTACCTCGAACGTGAGATACCACCCAGCCAACATCTACATTGGAAGAAATGACATTTTGTCAATTGTTATTCTCTGAAGGGATCCTATATTCCAACAGATCTGCTGGCAGTTGTAAAGCTCATGTAGGCGTAAGCAATGGGAGAAACTATCTTCTATAGTGATGGCCCAAAGCTAACAGAAGAAAGACTGCATTCATCTTTCAGGAGTGGCCTTTGCTTGGCTCGGACTCCATCAATGATTCAGAACCTAACCAAGGGGGCAACTGGAGCAATTGACTTGGAAGCAGAAATTTCATGAATTCTTCAGTGATTGATATGCTGACTGCAATGAAACCAGCAGCAAAAGTAGCTCAGGTTTTGCAAATAATTTGATGTTTATGCAGAGCTTATTTCTAATACCTTATTTCTAATACCTTAAAATTTCAGGAAAATCAAACTGGTGGTGCTTTTTCAGTGGTTGTTGGTACTTGTTGGCTTTCTCTGCTTACTCAGAGAAGTCAGACACAACATGCACAACCTTCTGCTCTCATATTTCAACTATTTTTCAAGCTTAGACAGCTTGACAGCATTGTTCTAATACCTGCCCTGGGAGAAGCCAGGCTGCACCTTTTCACCACAGCAAGTGGGATTGGACCCAGGCTTCATGAAATTATCTTTGCTGGAATATAGTTAGAATTTTAATGAGTGCAGAGTAAATTCTGAAATTAAGGAAGCTCCAAAATGTAGACCTAATGAAACAGATCTGTTGATGTTCTGTGAAATACTGATGTAAGAAGTTACCCGGATTTGGGGGTCTCAGTATATTTGTCAGGTAAAAGAAGAGAACTTGATCTGTAGTGCCTCAGAATTGTGAAATATTCTAGGCCAACTTCTCAGGTGATGAAAAATAGCAGAATGTCATGGAAGGAAATGCGGTTTGCTGACCTATTCTAGATGATAATCTGATCCCTGGACGGTTTTCATTTCATCATAAATTACTATAACACCCATATCTTTAAACAAACCATCACTCAAAAAATTAATTTGTCCTAATGGGTCACAGAAATATTCCTATTTCCTGTTCTGTCCTTCATAACAAACAAATATCTTAAAATAATTATGTATGTAGATATGTATGTATGCATGTATGTTTGTATGTAGTAATTAAATCTGACAGGTGAATAGTTTTGCACTGTTTTAGCAAAATGGAAGAGCTCTTTTCTTGGTGCACAAAAAAAAGAAACAATGAAAATTAAGTATCCCAGTGCTGACACAGGAATAGATCCTGAGTTTATTAGGCAAGAAAAAGCAAAAGAATGAGTTTTACAGTAAAATTAGACCCCTTTCTCTTAAAACAGCTTAAGTAATATTGTCTTTGTTATCTTCAGGAAATTCAAATGTATATTCTGAGTGGTCATCAAAATTCACTAAAAGGAACAGTGAAGCACAATTAGCTAGGATAACTTAAAATGGTTCATTGGAATTGATCAAAAAATACATAGAGGAGGCAGCTTAGCCTTTCAAGAGCTTGGGAATGTTGGTGATCATCGGGTTTTTTTGGCCATTATATGTGATGAGGGTTACGTGTATTTTAATTTCACTGAAACATGTACTCTTTTCTTGTATGTAAGTTTTGTCTGACCAGAAAAAGAGGAATTTGGCCATTTGTCTGGAGTTTCTAAATGTTTGGCATCCTGGAAGTTCTAGGGATGTTGCCACTATACACAGATTGACTGTCCAGTGCATGCACAAGACCTCCAGTGTGATCACAATGTGAGAATGATTGTGCATGTGTTAGTTGTTGTATCTACTCAGGATTTTCCTATGCATGCTGTTCTTTCTGGTATGAATGCCTCTATACATCAGTAACTTTATAACTACATCGTTTTTCAAAAGGCAATATATGTAGGAGAAATGTGATACTTGTTTCCTTTCTAAGAATTTTATCATGTCTACTGCTGCACTATTCGGAAGGAGAAAATATGAGCAAAGAAGGATGGTTGCACAGATAAGGCCTAAGACTAAAGATCAGGCATGGGTATGTCATTTTTTTTAGCCAGTGACTTGATTCCTCGTATGTAAAGAGAAGATAACTCCTCTTACCATACCATTAATTCACAAATTAACCCAAGTGCATAAAAATCTATAGCAATAGTGTGTGTACCACAAAACAGGTACCAGGTACTCATTTATTTCCTAATAGGCATGTAAGGAAGAGTACCTGACTACTTTGACAACCTAAAAGCTGCAGTGTAAAGAACTATTTTGCCAGCCATCTCCCATATTTCCAAACAACAGCACTGTGATCCAGTGTATTGGAAGGTCATCTAACTGGAGGGGACTGAAACAGCTGTTATGGGTCTACATACAACTCAATTTGCTGACCTTCCCATTTATTAAATATTATGTAGGAACTTGCAGTGCCTGAGTAACAAAAAACCCCAACCTGTGGAATTCCTTTGGAATTCTTTGCACCAGCTCACAATCCCTTATTACTAACATCCTGCTCTAAATTTGGCCTCCAACATAGATACCCATATGAGATGCACTAGTTTTTATAGAGAAATTATCTCCAGATGTTGAAATACGTTGTGAAGAGAGACTTCCTACTCAGGCATGAATGTTCCTCACTCTATAAGTATATACAATTATCCCAGCTTTTATATACCCTACTGTGTCCTTGCAACTATGAAAAAGTCATACCAAGAAGGAGATGAAAGTAAGATTTTGCGATATATGACAATAATGGTAGCACAAATGATGACAACAGTATACCTCCCTGCTATGCATTAACTTCAGCTCTGCTGGCAAAGTGACAGCACGTTTGGAGAGATAAAAGGAAAGCAAAACAGAGCAAAAGATACCATCATTTGAAAATGGAAGTAGCAGCCTGCACTTTGTTGAGTGCAAAGAGAAATTACATTACTGTCCTCTCTGGTTTGAAAGTGAAGGCAAATATTTTAATGCAATAAATCAAGGACAAGAGCATGTGAGATGCTGAGAACTTCACAGCTCTTTGAAGTACATTGTGGTAAGTCCAGCTCAAAAGATTGAGAGGTGTTTGGTACATAGAGAGTGGTAAGTCCAGCTCAAAAGATTGTGGTACATTGTGGTAAGTCCAGCTCAAAAGATTGAGAGGTGTTTGGTACATGGAGAGTGAATGATTTTGCAAGTACTTTAAGATTTATTGGGATATACATTCATGAGGATGTCTTGAGACTGTCTGAATAAATACATCATTAGTAAGCATTTAAGCCATTATGATATCTGCATTGTCCACCAGGAATTCAGGAAACTTAACTGCAATAAAAGCACAAAGATTGCCACAGCTCCATTTCAGTGTCTTCTTAGAAAATACACATTACCTTTGGAAAGCATAAGGTAAATATGCAAATACACGTGTACACACAAATATCCTACACGCCTTCTTGCTCTTTTTCTGATTATTCAATAATTAGGACCTATGTTTAACTAGGTAATTGGATCATTGGCACCAAAAGCAATTAAAAACTCAGTTTATACTTTCGGTCAAAACTAATGATAGAATTCTAGAGCCCTATGTATCATTCTGTCTTCAGTGTGCCTTGAAAATCCAGCTGTAAACTGACAAAACAGTTGATAAATGATGTGACAGGAAGTGGTCTCAGTAACTTCATCAGTTTTTCTTATTTTCACCAGATCTGTCATCCAGGTGTGCACACATCACCTACCAAGCAAATATACTGACTTAGCACTAGTGTATATGATAAATGAAACAGGGCAAAAAGCAATTGAGGTCCCTGGGTTTATTTCCATGGTATAAACTTTAATTGATAGATCTTTTTCTGAAAGGTGCTTTAAACAGACTAGTAACAGTAGAATAACTTTGTTTCCCTACTCCTGAATAACAGAGAAGAAGAAAGCTTTCTATAAAATTCTTAAAGGGCTCATGTTACCTTACTACAGGGACATCCATTACTGTATCATGAAGTCACTGTGAGCTTGTTACCAGTCCCTGCAAGGGATTCCAGTTCATAGATGGGAAACTGAAATGCTGGCATATCTACAGGAGGGAATAGAGGACAGTGCAGAGATTCCTGGGCTAATTACATCCATGAGATTCAGTGCAACACTTTGAAGAGAAACTATCCAGGAATACTGAAATGGGATAGCTATTATCATGGTGCTTTATCTGATCCAATAAACCTGGCTCCCAAAAAGAGCTAATTGGCTTGGGCACTTGGACATGCTGGGAGTCCACAAATTCTGGCAGAAAGCTTCACCACAACGTGTAGATGTATTTACAGGGGAGAAAACAGTGACCAAGTAGGATGGTCTATCACAGAGGAGGAGGTAAGCTCAGTCCCCCTTGAAGAGCCTGGATACTGCCCCAGTGGTCGAACAAGGAATGTGGCAGAATGTCACCTTGCCAACAAAAAGCATCCATTTGTTGTGGCAACAGGGCAGTTATGAAGTCAGCCAAGGGCAGAATCTCTGCTGTCATTGTGTCCTGGCCTTGAAACGGGACAGCTGCTTTCACGTTTTCTGTATGGAAATCCTGTGGAGACTGTTGCTTTATGTTTAGCCTGATACCTGCCCTATATTTGGACATCAGTTACCCATGGTAATCAGCATGCTTTACTTTCTTCCTCTTCTGCTCCTCTTTCTCAAACTCAATAACAAAGAAATTAATTGTCTTACTTCCTAAATCTTTTCTCAGATGTGAAATCTATGCCTATATCACTTTTATAAAATGTAGCAAGTACTATGAGCCTGGAAACAAGAGGCTGAACTCTTAGTTCACATGCTGAAATGCCTACCTAGCTCCAGTCAGTTAAAAGGATAGTATTGACTTCTAGCTAATGACTAGATGAACCCTACAAGTTGTGATCTGACTGTGCTGGAGACAGTAGGAAACTCCCCAGTCTAAGGTAGATTTTCAGTCAAGTTTTATTTCCATGAAAGAAAAGCCATCCTTCTTTGAGCTGCAGAAAGATATTGATTATGCTACATTTTAAAGAAGTGTGATATACTATTCTTACTTCCTGGGGTCCCTAGCCATCTCCATGGGTTACTGTAAAGGGAACTGGTGACAAATTCTCGTCTTAAAAAGCCTACAAGTGAGATTTTGAGAAGATCTACCCACAGACCTGTATCCAGTGATTTTTCTTTGTTATTCATATCTAGGAAAGGAACATGGTGGAACATAAATGAGAATTAAGCCCCTAGCCACTTTTGTATAGGCTCCAGTATGCCCTATGTGTATGTGCCTATGTTATTCTCAGAGTGACTCCTTTTTTTGACATATGGCTCACCTGCTTCATTGTCAGCACATAGATATCCTCATTCTGTTCCAGAACATCACTGGAGATGCTTTAACATCAGTGGAGGTCTCCTGTGTTGAGACACTAAACAGCAGGAAATACTAGAAGATTTGGAAGAACTCAGCAATCTAGAGGGATCGGAATATTCATTCCAAACAACTATGGAAGAGCTTGAGGAAAATCAGAAAGATAATCAACTTACTTTACAGGAACCCCAGAATAATGATAACAAGAAGCAGCTGCATGAAAAGATGGTAAGTGGAAGATACAATTCTTCCAGAGGTAAAACTACAGTGCATGATGGAACACGTAGATCAGCCAGGAAACTGAGTGTGCAAAGGAAAGTGAGGATCGTGAGACATTTGAGTTATGTCTCAAAGGTAGGGAACCTCAGTCACTCCCATTTTCATGAGTTAACATCAAATTCACAAGATGTGAAATCCTTATTGTGAAAGCTCTTATTTGGTCAAAAGAGCAATAGTGTTTGGTTTAGATCAGCCAGGCCCTAATTAAATATTTTTAGAATTTTCTTTACATTTTCAAATCAGAAAATTTTTATAGGGTGGATATTTCATATTTTGTAAGAGAACGTTCAATGGAAGATTTCTTTTCTAACTCTAGGAACAAACTTTTTAGAGGGAAATAATGGATATTAGAAAACTAGTGAGTCATTATACAAACGTGTGAACAATCACTTGAATAAATATTCAAGCTTTAGATGAAAATATTCTATTTTTGTCTGTCAGCTTAAATACAAATTTATCCTCCCTCTCTCCAATTTATAGCAGGGAGCCATCAGAGACATGACAACATCATCTTTCGTCTCAGATAGTAAAACAGAGAGCATGGATGCTAAGTGTCATATGGCATATTTTGACATGAAGGGAGGAATCAGTGCTTTGCAGTCAGAAGTATCCACCAATGCAGAGGAGCTGGAACAGCTCTGTGGCAAGCAGGTCACAGCAGCTGATATTGAGCTCGAGAGGATGAGGTGGGATTTTGTGCTGGCTAAACTGAAATATGAACATGAGGATAATGAAAAGCAAAGGCTTCATGAAGAGAGAATGGAGCAGATTCATCAACAGGCAGTAAAAAGTTCGGTAAGTAGAGAAAGGAAAAAGGGTTGAACACAATAGAGACTGAAACATTCATGTTCTATGTTAAGCAATTTGTAAGGTTTTATTCTTTTGCATGTTAGTAGTATTGTGACTTCTTTTAAAGTTAGACTCAACTAGGTGATCTTTACAGCTTGTACACATACTTAAGGAGAATGGAGTTGTTTTATTTCCTACAGTATGAACTATGGTAACATTCATTGCTATAAAATATGTTAAAGAACAGTTAACTCACAAATTAAGTTTATGACAGAAGGATCCAAGAACTTTTTTTTCTGTTATTTCCCCCCCCGAACATCAGAGGAATTGCTCTGAACACCACTCTGATCAGTTTCCTGCTTCAACAGTGGGATCAATTTCCTGGCTTGGAAATTGATCAGTTAGATGACTCAGATAATAAATGCATGAATAAATGAGTGGATGACAGAATCCACCAAAGTAATGCAAATTTTCTAGACAGTTAGGCAGATTTTGCAAGCCTGTTTTTTACAGAAGTAACTGAAGTTATTGTATGTTCAGGCATATGAGTCTGTTGTTGACAGTAATCCAGCTCAGAAGAGAACATTCTAGTTGGCAGAGTTTAGCGAATAGGAAAGCTGCAAATCTTGGTTGTCTGGGCTCTTCCTGATCACGTTGGCTGTCTGTGAGGGCCTGATTCTCCTCCAATCTAACACAATTCGTCATTGGACTGACTTAGGGAGTTAGCAGAGTATCTGAATCTAAATCATCAGTGTTTTAGAGGTACTTGCATGTTTGTCTTCTCTTGCATGTTCTGCGCTCTAAACCAGGACAGGATGGAAGGATGTGTTTTACACAGTGTTTGTAACATTTATGTTGTGGTTGTACATAAGAGCTCAGATCATGCACAATAATGGCACTCAGCTAAGCACCACAGAAGCCCTGAAGTTTTCCATCTGCATATATTATCTTTTTTTCCATATAGCTAATACATAAGCCTGGATAGGATCTCACAATTATGTGAAGTAAATACCGTTCCAATGAAATCAATGAAGTTATATCAGAGAAAAACAGATGGGAATCAGGCCTTGTATATATTTGGCTAAATGACATGCATCTGGACTAAGGAAATTAACTGCTGAATTCTTCAATTAAGACCTGAAAGTTTGCCCATGAGCATGTGTAAACGTATGAAAATGACCATGAAGTGAAAAAACACAGGCAACAGTTTGTGTCATGTATGTAGAGACAGATGCACAAAACCCATGGGTGTTCGCTTGCTTCACACAAACTGCTTTGTGTACCTGCACACTCATTCTTGCAGTAAATATGAGGTCGCTTACCTTAATTTCAGAGAGAGAAAACCTAGCCTGTGCTATGGATGTGGGTGGGAATGTGACACCTATCACTTAACACAGCGTAGCTGATTTGCTGTCATTTCGCGTGCTGGCTTATCTCACAGCAACTTTATATGAACTAAGTGTGCCAGAAGGCCAGGTGTGTTCAGAGAAGCACATGGACTGGGCACAAGTGGAACATAGTCGTGTGACATAATTTGTATCTTTTCTTTTTTCCACAGTTTAGCCAAGGACTCCAAGACCTACTCCGGCCCCCAAACCAGTATGCCTTGTTCCTATACTGCTTCATCATTATTAATCTTATTTATACGCTAATGGAGCTGGCCTTCTACTTTTTCCAAACCCATTACCTCTTCTGTTTTGCTGTTGTGCTCATTTTCATTCTCAAAAAGATTTTCCAGGATTACAAAAATAAGAAAAAATGTTCTTAAAAAAGGCAGCATACTGTACACTTTTTGCCCCTGTTTTCACTGCTTTTTATTATCTTTTCCTCACTACACCAATCATATGTGCAGAATTTCAGCTATTGTTATATGCACAGTAGCCGAATTATGGAAAACTAACTGATTTCCTCAAGAAAATTGTGACTGAATGACATCATTTGACTTCATGCTCTATCACCAATGTGTTTAGCATCATTCAGGGGCATTCATCTTTACAAATAAAGTTATAAGCAACAAGAAATACTTTTGGAATGTGTTCTTTCTGTTTTATCTCACCTCCTTGGTGACTTGGACTTACTTATAATAAATTATCACAGAGAGGTTTCAGAGGTGGATTCATTAACATGGAAGGAGGTGCTCAGGAGAATTTCATATTCTGTTATGTGTTCACTACCATGTGCTGGGCAGACACCTCACTTTGGATTAGGGCTGTCTCTACCTCTGGGACAAAAGCATTCCCCTCTGTGCTGTGCCATCTTCCGTAGTTACACACAGTTTCTGTCAGCAAGCACTGGTGAGCACAAACATTACTTATAATTAAGGTATCCTGATTTCTGAAATAGTCACACTGATAAGGAAAGATATAAAATATAGCCCAAATAAAAACCATTTTGCCTAGCGAGAATGTCACTAGACCCTTTTAACACTGTTTCAGTCATGCAATAGAGGATATTTCCAGCAGAGAAAAGGTGAAGACTTATCTACCATATGGTATGTCAGATTAGAGTAAGTACAATCTTATCAACTTTCTACCGTTGTTAGACTCAGTGCGTAATTCACCCATATATCCCCATGCACATGCCTTACACTGTTTTAATTAAATGTCTTGTCTCAGTCTGCATTGTCTTTGCATTGTGTTCTTAACAGGAAAACGACCTAAATAATATTTGATAGTCAGGCTGGATATGCAAAAAAACATTCAGGTCAGGGTGAAGTGTATGTAGTCTAACCCTACTCAGGTTATCCTGTATCCACTGTAAGTTTGACTTCAGTCAAGATGGTATTCTTTGGGCATGTTAGGGGCAATGTGTTTACAAAAACAATGCTACGTACAAGGCTGTCTGAATCGAGGCAGTAGAGAAAAGCATATCTCAGATCCAGGTGTAATGACCGGGTAGTTTCCTGGCAGTGCAGAATGAGTGCAGAGCGCAGGGTCTTCTCGCATTTCCACAGTCTCTGTGTTTCTGAAGCTGTGGAAGGTTACGGGGAGGGTCCACTCTACATATCCAGAAAAATTTGCAGAAGATTGAAATGAACAATGACACAATCTTCCTGAAAGGAAATTTAACCAGCCAAACTGGAGTTGCTTGCTCTAGGTATGATATACATATACAGATTTCGAGAACTAGACCAATCAAAAATAAGTAATAAAAGCTTTATCCCAGCTGCACTTCTTTTTCCAGCAAAAGTGACCATTAGCGCTCATTGAAATCCAGGGCCCCCTCATCCACCTTAGGATTTCTATGGAAGGCAGTGATTCCACTTTATTTTTGTAAATGACCTGAGAGTAATATCTATAAATAAGCCGCTTTCAAATCTGTGTTTTTCTCTCACTGAAATCATAAGAATGTCACCCAGAGAGCTGAGAGAAACCTGTCCTTTGTTTTCTGCTAAATCTGAAAACCCTTCCTGTAGATAACCTATATATAAATACAGTTTGCAGTAGCACCAGCAACTTTGACTGCTTCTCTTCACTGTTGGTAACTCTGGTTACAGAAGAGATTATATCAATCTGCATTTGATATTGTTAATTCAAATAACAACTAGAATTAGTCAGAGATGTGTGACCACTGGAACTTCCAGGATACAGTGTCTGCACAGAAGTGCTATTTTTAATACTCATTTAATACTGACTTTTGGGGAGGGGCAGAAGGAGTTGGTAGTCTTTTGCATTTTATTAATTGCACACAGGAGATAATACTAAATAGTCTTAAGACAGCTGCCTCACCATACACACATATTCCAAACACACACATATCCCCAAATCATAAAATCAAGGCGAAAAATAGGTTTGCCTTTACTGATAAGTGCTCTCTAAGCCATTGTGCATACCCATGCTATACTTTCAAATTTATTCCCACATAGATGAGAGCTAGTTTTTTTTAAGTGGCAATTTCTGTGTAGCTGCTTGGCTTCTGGGAGGTGCAGCTCAAAAAATTTGTTGAAATACCACGAATCCATCCATAAAGTCATGAGAAGTAGCAATACAGAGAAGAACAGAAAAACCGAAGCTCCTCCCTAACTGCTTCAGGTCCTTCTGTGCTTTGATCAGCTCTTGCCGTTCACTGGGGTGACAAATGCACTCTTTGAGTTGCCTGACTGTGCCTTCCACCTTATTTGACAACCGTAGGCACACTCATCACAAATCATATGGTTTCATGTGAAACCACAGGAAACTTGGTGGTTTCAGCTATATTAAGCCTAAAAGTAGGCAGTATTTCACAGTTGGTTTGATTTCAAGAGAGCCACAGCAAGTGAAAAGAGCTCGGGATTGTAGCATAAAGCTATTCTAAAGTTTCAGAAGCTACTACGAGGAGCCCCAAATTAATGAATAAAAATAATAATGTCATAATTCCCATGGGTTTTGGCAGCTAACTCGTGATTTATCAGTACCTGAGTTGGGCATTACTGATCTTGACAAAACAAAAATGTTTGCTAATTCACCTGGTAGGCAAGGCTACATTTCACAGCATTTATTTATCATTCTCCCACAAGGAGGCTGGCTGCGCCAAATCAAAGGGCAAACTTGGAAAAGAAAGGAAGGCACCAGCCCACTGGATAACCGAAACTTGTTTCGTGCTTAGGAACTTCATTCTGGGGCCCCCTAGTCAGAAATATTTCTAAGTTCACAGCTGGGGTTTTTTAGAAGGCTGCAAGGTCAGCTTCGTTGCAAAAAGTTCACAGGCTCTTTCAGTTAATTGGTGACTTCAGACCTCAGGTGTGCATTTTTGAGCCCCCGCAGATGTATGTTTTTAAGCCCAAGATGAGCTCCTACCTATATACAGGCTTAACAAACCTGATTGAAACCTTTTCTTTTTTCTTTTCTTTTTTTTTTTTCTTTCTTTCTTTCGGCGGTGGAAAGCCAAGAAGAGGGGAAGAGGAGGAAGGCAGCGCAGCAGAAAAGAAGACCTTGCCAGAAGATCGTCCGTTCTTTCCAGTCCCAGCGCTGCAAAGCTGAGCAGGTCAAACGAGCCCCACCTGAAAGCGGCCAAGAGCATCACCGAGACCCTTCGCCTCCACCGCGCCGGCCGAGCAGAACCCGAACCAGACGGAGCCCCGCGCTTCTTGGCGCCGCTGGAAAGCGGGACGGCACGCCGGTTGTCAACACGGGTCCGATTCGGCACCTCCCTTGGCTTGCCAGCGAGCCCCGGGACTACCCCGGGACAGCGGCGGCCGCCCGGGGAGCGGCGGCACAGCAGCGCGGCAGCGGCAGCCCCGGTCCCGCCCCGGCCCGCCCCAGGGCAGGGCGGGCAGCGCTTAGGGGCAGGCTGAGGGTACGGGGAGTGACAGCCCAAGCGAAATCACTGACCGTCCCTGGGAGTATGGGACAACGAAACTTTGGAGAGCTTCACTGCAAGGCAGAGGTGAGTGATACCAGCCCTCCGGTACGAGGGGAGGGGGTGCTGCGGGTGGGTTTTCATGCTCTGAACAGCGTGAGGTTAATTTTACTTTATTTTCAGCTGTGTAATCCCAGAAGAAGCATTACTCAGATAAGGTAACCTGTAATAATTTGTGAAGAATGGTTTACAAATTGCAGTTATGAGGGATGAGGTGGGATAAGAGGAGAAAAAGAACGTGCCTTTGCCGAGCTGCTGCTGCTGAGCAGTACCTGTGTGCTCCCTGCCACCCCGCGCCTGGCGGGGGGGGGGGGGGGGAAGAGGGTGTCAGTAAAGGCAGACAGAAGGACTCCTGCCCGCCTAGTTTTATGGAGCAATATTTCTGTGGCAAAGACTTAGGTGCAGTTCTGCTAGTTGTATAAAGCGTTGCTGTTCCTAAAGGTTGGATGCTTTTGCTCCAAGTTTGTTTGGGACTGGTTTGAAGGCCAGTACTACGCTTGTTAGCAGTCATGAGCAGCCAGCTTCTAGGTATACTGTATGTACTTGGGGTTTGGGGGAAGTGGGGAGAAGAGACTTTCGGGTCTTCTGATATCCCTTTTTAAATTAACATAAACGCTGCTGGAGAAAAAATGGTTTAGGTCCTGCCTGCTACCTTCAGCTTTATAAACTGTTTTGTGGAGTGGGATGGGCTCCCAGTTGCATTAATGTTATGAAAATGACTCCCCAGTGTACAAAACTTGGGTGTAAAAAGTGTGTGTTTGTGTATGCAAGTGGCTCGTCTTTCCCCCACAGTGGTGGGAGGTGAGGCCTGACGGGGTAAGCGCCTGCACCTGGGATGCCACTGATCGCAGCCAGGTGTGGGCTCAGCCTCCTTAGAGGAGCATCACCGTCTAAATCCCAATGCTCTTTATCATCTTCAATTTTATTTCTAAAGACCCAAACTGTTTGGCCTGAATTATAGTCATGATGAATTACCCTCTTTTTTTTTTTTGTGCTTTGGTTGTAAAGGGGCTAGCTTTCGCATGTGTTGCATGTTTAAAAGCAAGACACTTTACCTCTCTGCAGAGATGCACTGTGTCTGCATAAACAGTTGTGTTCTTGGCTTTTCTTAAAAAAAAAAAAAAAAAAGGCGTTGTAGTGCTGTGGCTAGGTTAATTAACCCTCCACTTTCGGGATTCATTTCTTCTTGTTTGGAGCTCAAGAACTGTGGCTGCTTAGCTCTTCATGGACTTGACTTCTTTCAAACTACAGGAAATACCCAGCCTTGGACGGGTGTTGCTGAAATGGTCATTTGGCTTCTTAAAAGCGATGGTCTTTTGAGGTTTGTTGTTGCTTTATTGTTGTGAAGAAAACTTTAAAAGCCTGCCTTGGTGCTTTCTTCCAAGGACCTTACCATGTAGATAACCTCTCTGCTACAGCCTGGTCCAACTTTCACTGAAACCAGTGAAAATCATTCTGTTAACCTCAGTGGCAGCTGGGTTAGCTGTTCTGGCTTGCAAAAGTACTGAAAAGTATTTCCACTGTAGAGACCGATGGACAGCTGTACTGTACTTTCCAGGTATGTGCACTGGGCAGCAACTTTGATCTGAGTAGTTTGGTATTTCCCATGGTGGTGTTCTGTTGGCAGCAGAAGCTGGTGGAGTATGTGTTTGGGGGATTTTTCAGTACCTCAGTGAGGGAAACAAGAAAATAGGTCCTTGTTTGCTTTCTTCTGTAGCCTTAGAACCACAGTAAAGAACTTTAATTTCCATTAAGAAATCTCTCCCACTGTGGTGTTGGGGTTTTTTTGTGTGTGTTCTGCCCCTGAAAGTCTTATTGCTGTTGTGAAACTCCTTATATCCATGTGGGTTAACCTTACTGGAGGGAAAAAAAACCTGTGTGACCTCTTTCACCAGATTAGTGAAATTAATGAAATTGGTCAGCAGCGTGAACATGGCTTCATATGAATGCTTGGGGGAGACAGATGGAGAAAAAGGACAAGGTACATCTCTAAGATGCTGAGGGTGATTCTGGTTAAAGGAACAGAATTCACTGGACACCGGTTTGTCTGACTGGGCTGCATATGTCTATGGGCTTTGCTGTGTGTAAGTCAAAAGCAGGTGAATCTCACAGATGCTGAGTGTGACGGTGTTGCAGCTGGACTAAGGGCCCTAGCAGGGCATTCATGTACACGAATCAGGATCTTGTTACTTAGATGATTTGAAGTAGTACCATGATCACAGCTGTTCCTCCATCTCTATTTTGGTGTTTCTCCAGTGCTCCTGAAGGGCAGTCTGCCTCTGTCCCCAGTGCACTGCTGTTCTGTCTGACTCTGATACAAGCAGTGGTTCCCTGGGTCCCCAGAGCTCTGGGTGGTGCTTCCTGCACATCAGCTGGTGGTTCTGCCTTCAGCTGTGGTATAAATAGAGATAAACGGCTTGTAGGACTTGAGTTATTTCCAACCAGGTTGTCTTCTGAGTGCTGAGTGTAATCACTTGAAATGTGGTGTCTCTCTGGGACTGGGAAACACCATCAATCAGCAGGTGCTTAGGCTGG
This sequence comes from Ibidorhyncha struthersii, assembly GCA_013398815.1. Taxonomy (NCBI): domain Eukaryota; kingdom Metazoa; phylum Chordata; class Aves; order Charadriiformes; family Charadriidae; genus Ibidorhyncha; species Ibidorhyncha struthersii. The sequence goes on from VZSZ01008272.1 coordinate 107,524, forward strand.
AAGTACCAGTATCAAAATGATGGGTCTAAAGCATGGAGGAGTTGGAAGTGGTGGGAATTAGTGGAAGGTTTTACGTCTTTCTAGAAGGTAGTCCACTCGCTGGCAAGAAAAATGGTACTGGAGTGTATTTTGCGGCTGAGTTTTCCAAACTGCCTTCATTAAGGATTTGAAGAAAGGTAGAGAAGACTCAGACTGCTGTAAAATTGATGGTCTATTTAAAGATAAGCACGTGCTTAACTGTAAACCTTTTTTTGTTGTTGTTGGACTAGATCCAGGTGCAGAATGCTGTCCTTTATGTTATGCCATTTGTAAAAGGGGAATAATATTTCTCCCCCCCTTGAAGTTTGCAGGATGCTAACTTGTAAGTTTTGACATGTATCCAGGTGGCTTTTTTTTGGTGAACACTAAGCTTCTTGGACACGTACGGTCAAACAGGGCAGAAAACAGGTGTAACAATGAAGCCCTCCGTGACTCAACCCTAGTCTAAGACTGCCCTCTCTTGGAGATTATCAGTTGCTGCACTGGTCGCAGAGGCGTTTCCAGCTAGAGTCATCCTTCCATCTTTGCTTTGCAAGTGACCCTTGCTTTTATATCTTTTTTTTTAATGTTGGTTGTCATTTTGGAGGAACCGCTAGAAACTTTCAAAATAATTCAAGACACTTGCTGCTATGTTCAGCTCGGGGGCAGACAACTGTCTTTTTTTACTGAATACTTTTTGCAACTGATTTTTTTACCACCCTCCATCCCCCTTAGAAACAAGGGAGATTGATGGAAGAGTAGAGATGAAACAACTTTTCAAAACATTTGCTTAAATGTAGCAAGGGTGGAGTTCCAAGGTGCCAAAGGTATGTAGATAAATTCAAGCTCGCTGAATTTTTGGAGGGATTTCAACACCTCAATGCCATAAGAAATCTTGCCCTGTGCTAGTATGCAGTGTCCTAAATCTCCTAGCTGATCATATATGACTTTGAAATTTATTCTACTCAAATGTTTCAAGTGACATCTTTTTAGTAATCTGACCAGGGCAACAAGAAGGTATATGGACTAAAAGTTGTCTTTGGCTAAAATAATGCTGAAATATCTGTTTAGATTTAACTACATTGGCAAGTTAGGCTGGTAGACCTGTTTATCCAGTCTCATTCTGATGCCTAGAACAGAAGATGTGTATTTTATTCATCTGCCAACATTAAAAAAAAAATAATAATTCTCCCAGGTGATTTAAGGTGACACAAACTTGATGTGGTTGGTTCACAGACAATTCTCCTATCTTGGTGTTAAAGCCTGTCTTCATAGATTTTGGTGAGTAGTTTATTGTTTGTTTTATGGAGAAAACATATTTGAACATTTCTACTGGCCTAGGAGCTCATGCATTTTATTTTACTGGAATGTTCCCACAGAGCCTAATTTTTATTTATTTTTTCACCCCCCACTTCATGTGATATCTTGAGGCCAGAGGAGACACTCTTGCCCTGATCCATGTTCCTGGCCAAGCTAAATATGCCCTTTACATTGAGAGTAAACCAACAGACAGAAGATAGTAGGGCTTGCAGAAGGGAGACAATCCAGAGCTGTGCTGTAGGCAGCTCAGTAACACCATGACAGCTTAAATTGTTTCCGCTTAACTTGTTTTCAGGGATTTCCTCTCAGAGTGAGCCTACCTACCTTTGAGTTGAGAACTGAAAAGGGCTACATTACTTTTGGGCTTGTCTGGGGTCATGTTATTTGTCACTTCTTAATGGTATAGTGGAAACTTGAGATCACCCCAGCACGATCTTGTGTCAGTGTCTGGGCTGGACAAGGATTCAGACAAGCCTTTGACTGTCACGTATTCCCAAGAGCATTCTTCAGCTCACTGAATTGGTATCTGTTGTCGGTTCTGCTACAGCAATTCCAATGAAGAAAATGCTTTTTCTTTTCCGAGGAGAACAAGGAAACTAATTGATTAACTCTTGTTGGCTCACCAAAGTTGTAGCATTCTTCAAAGATGTCCAACTAAAAAAAGGGTATTTTGAACTTCTGTGTCTGACAGAACTAGCTTTTCAAGGGTGAAATAAGTTATCTTCTGTGTTCCTCCTGTGCAGTGAACGATCCTTCTGTCAAGAGTAGAAAATGTCCAGCTTTTGTCCTCTTTGTACAAGCCGATGATTGAGAACATTCTCCTGTGGTTGGAGCATGTTCTTTCCAGAGCCTGTAGGGGGTGGAAAATTATTATGGCCTCAATCCTTAATTCAGAGGTGCTGGATTTGTAGCCACTGTAATAGCCAGAGTTTTAAGAATATCCTTCTCCAAGATGCTTTAGACTTTAAGCTAAGGTAAAATAAATCTTTTAAGATCAGTTGTTCTAACACCTGGCTATGATCAGAACTGTAACAAGTGCTGTTCTGATTGGATCCAGTCTAGAACTGCTGCTGCAAGATTTGGCTTCATTTTTTTGTGGGCTTCAGTTGCTTGTAGCTACCAAGGTATTTCAGCATCGAAAATTGAAATAACTAGCTAGTCAGTTACCTGTAGTGTTTAACACGTCACTGCATTTTGCAGACTAGGACAGCCTGTAGTGATTTATATAGAGATATCTGGTGTTCTGATGTTCTTGAATCCTTGATTTGTAGCTTCTAACCAGCATGTTTCAGGTGAGGCACAAGGCTAAACTTATTCTCTTGTCTCCTTTTTCTTGCTGGAGAGGAAATCAGGTCATGGAAGACCAGGGTGTCTTTTTAGCATCTGCCCCACTGAGGTGTTGGGTCTGATCTGACTGTGTCAATGTCCTCCTTTCTCCAATGCCGTCTGCAGCTTGACATGCTGCTGCTCCTGCTTTTCAAATAAGCTCTGAAGGAAGGAAGAAGGAGGTGTGACCCCTGCAAGCAAAATTTCTCATACTGTCCAAATAACTTTTTTACTCTTGCCCTTCTAGCACTGAACCTCTTGTGTGGCATTCATTGCTCCTCCCTCTCAGCGTCATTTTTCATTCACAGCCCCAGTAACTCTCTTCAGGGTTATTAACATCTCAGTCTCCACTCTTCCTCCACATCAAGATCCAATTTCACATAAATGCAGGTGGGGATGAGGAGCAAGAGGGAGAGGACAAGGAGGTAGCAGCCTAGCAGGGACAGTAGCTGGATGGAGCAGAAGACTTGCTGGGAAAGATTGTCATTCAATGAGTCTCCCAGAGCAGTCTTTGCTTTGTTCCCTTTTGCGGTACGAGGGCAAGATGTAGGTGCTTTTTACCTTCTGAAGGGCAATCAGTCTCCTCACAGTCTCCTTTATGGTAGCAGAAGAGAGCATCTTACAGGGTTGGAAGGTAGTTTAGTTGGCCAGTGACAGGTGGGCTCCTATGAAACCCCTTGGTATCGCTGCCCCCGGGGGCCGTACGGAAGGTTTCTGCTGTGGTTTGAAACTGCGGGGTTCCCTGTCTGAGAGAGCAAGTGAAGGAGATGCACTGTCAGTGCAAAGACCGTTTTTTTATAAAAACAGAAAAAGGCAGGTCAGGAGGGGGATTTCACAGTGGGGTGCAGCTACAGATAGCGCTGTGAGATAAAATGCTCACGAGTCAGAGTGGGCAGCAGTGTGCAACTGCAAGTTCTTGCAGCCACTGACTGATGGCTGGCTTCCTGCACAGCCCCCTGTGCCTAAAATGGGGTGGTGGAGGTCTGGCTGCAGATTGTCCCTCCATGAGATACTGAAGCTGACTTTCCCTACCTATTGTCAGGACTCTTACAAGAATCTAATATCCCTGTCTATGTCAAAATGGGATTGAAACTGGGCAGCTAGGTTTAAAAAGGGAGCATAAAACCAAAACCCTGTCTGGTAAGAGGGGCAGGAAGGACAGCAGAAATGACTGAATTTGCTGCTTCTACCTTAACAAATGTGGTAAGACTTTTTTTTTTTCTTTTTTTTTTTTTTTTTACAACAGCTCGGGTTTTGGCATTATGGAGCTTTTTTAAAATCTGATGACCTGTTTTGATGTCAGACTTCAGGTGAAACACATTGGAAAATCCTAAGCCAGTATCTTTTACAATTGTGTTTCACACATGATACAAGCAAAACACTTCCAAAGAGTGGAAAGTATTTATTGTAGGATTCGTCTCTGTGTATTGGCAAGACAAGCTACAAAAAGAGGAGTAGAGTCAATGATGTTTGAACCCAATTGACCTGTGATCCACTTCCCTCCTGGCTTACCCACCACAATGAGCTTTCTTTGTCCTGTCCTCTTGTGTATATGGAGTTTGCAAAAGGGTCTAGGGTAAGAAAGACTATTTGCAGTACCTGGTGGAGAACCACATCTGTGCTGGTTGCGTGGCTGCTACCAGCCAAGAAGTGTCATAGCCGAGTTCCTCCTTCACTCTCCCCAAATGACGCATGAATTTGAATGTAGCTCATCTTCTCAGCTGCTAATTCTTAGGTAGTGAGTTGGAATGTTATCAGAGAGACTTCCCCTGTGTAAGATTTAATTGAAATTGGCTAACAGATTCAAAAATAGTAGCAGCAGATGAGGTGAACAGACTGTAAAAATACACCGTGCTTTTTAAGAAATTGAGAAAAAAAAAAACCTAGCAGAGTTCAGCGATCCTATTGTAAATATTCTCTTTTTCCTATACTGGAAGTTAGATGAGAAATTAAACCTGTTTGACTCTCTTGACATATAGGCAAATACGGAACCAAGACTGGAAATTTATGGGAAAGGTGGAGCATCGTCTTTCCTGCTCGGCCTCTGAAGCCGTTCCCCAAAAGGTGGCAGTCTCTGCTAGCAGGAATGCGTCGCTCTCTGGCAGATGGATGCTTTTCCTTAAGGTTCATTCAGTTTTGTGTTCTGCATTGGTTGGGGTGTGTTTTCCCTCCCCTCCTCCCCCTTAACCTTTATCTTTCAAACGAGACCAGCAGCCTGTATATTTGACAAATATTTGTCTAGCACTGTAAATGCACACAGACTTAAAAATGACCTTTGAGTTAAACCAGAGCAGATTCCCACACAAAAAGGAATTAGTTTTAGTTAGTTTTTTTTTTTCCTCTAAGCTGTATAAACAGAAATTATTAGAATGCATGCTATGCATGCTTCATCTCTGCATCTGTGGCTGGTCTTCCACAGCTTTTCAAAATCTTCTTCCTTAAAGACTGCCAAAGGCCTGGACCTGTACTCTCCAGTTGTAAGCAAAGCTTCCTGACTTCTCCGGTGTTTGCTCGGTTTGGGGTCAGATCCAAAGGATCTAAAGCTGTCCCTGTGTCATAATTCAGACCCTGTGGAGCCGGCACACTCTGCTTACCAATGTTGTTCTGGTGGAGCTGTATTTTACTACCCTGCCTGGACTCTACAGCTCCACAGGCACAGTTATTCCTGAGCTACTGCTGGCTTTGATGGCAGCAGCCAGCCTGTGGATCCTCCAGCAAGATCCGGCCAGCGGTCATCACAGGATGAGAGGGAATGCAGTCCATACCCTGATGTTTCCACTTCCCCACCCCCATTACATCCTTATACACGATTTCCTCATCTACTTCTGTAGTCTTCTCCTGGGAGAGCTCAATAAATCTAAGGAAAGGGCTGGAAAATGTCTGAAGAAGCAGCTAATTCTGTCCTTCCATTTGGGGACAGAAACCCAAGTTTACCTCTTGGGACACTCTCAAAGGCATGGGCTGGTTGTTGCTTAAAAAGAAATGGAAAAACAGACTTTCTGGAATGGCTCTTCTGCACTTAGGAGCCCAACAATTCTATTTCAAGCCCTTTTTGAAGTAGGGCTAAATTAACGAGGATATTCTAGAGGCAAATTCACTGGGACTGAGCTGTTTCTACTGTGCAGGCATTCTAAAGTAGCTTTGTCTTCACACCATGTCAGTCTGGTTGGAATAAAAGGCTCTTCATATGAATAATAATTCAAACTAGCATGGTACCGTTAGAAATTTCATTTAACTAAGCTGTTTATATTGGTGAGTCTGTTTTAGGACTGTCTTCTTTTTTTTTTTTTTTTTTAAAAAAAAAAGCATCTGTTAACAAATCTGACTTACCTTCACTCAAAAATTATACAACTTGGAATGAGAACCTGGATTTTGGTGGTGGTGGGGTGTTGTTTGTCTGTTTTAAGAATGCATTCATCTGCTAGTCTGTGAGGAATTGATGAGTGCAAAATCCAGATGCTTGCCTCACTACTGATTTTTGGAAGAGCCTTTGGTTCCACTGTTGCCTGCATTGAAGCTTCACGCAACAGCATAAGTAGTCAAAAGCCACAGCACAGAAAAGGGCTAATGGCAGCTCCACATCAGAGAAGGAAGATTAGAGCTAGAGATGATTCAGATCAGAGCAGCAGTATCTGTACAACAGCAGATAGGTTTGGAACTTCCTTTCTTGGAAAGAAGCCGCTGAGAAAGGATGGACAAAAGTCTTTCGATGCCACAGGGAAGAAGATGAAAAGGAATTAGTTGTTTGCTGCTGCTTGTAATTTGGGGTCCAGGGGACACGAAAAATCAAAGTGGGTTTGGGTTTTAAAGCAAGGGGTGGTGGTTTGTAATGTCATCTAAGCTGTTGAGCAGAGACTAGAGGTGCTAGAACTTCACATCAGTTCAAGAGTTCTGGATTTAAGGAGTCTCACAGGAGACCTGTGAATTGTGTTGACCCTGGCAGAGTAAGCTGGTGAGGTGTTAACAGGTGCTTGCACTAGTCTTACATTTATTTTTTTTTCCCCCAAGCATCTGGTATTTGCCAGTGTAGGAAACAAGCTAACCTAGGCTGCAGAGGCTGATGTGGCCGAAAGATGGTCCCATCCACTATGGGTGTTGCGATTTTTTTAAAAATGCCATAATAAATACTTTTCATGTGGATAAGAACCAGTTTGAAATTCAAATTAGAATGGTCATTAAAGGTTTTCTTTCTCTTTCTTTTTAAGCAATCACGACTTCTAAATAACTTTTCTTCTTTTAAAGAAATATTTCACATACGTAATAGGAAATTGGGTGATCTGGATTATTTCCCAATCAGTATAGAACTTGCTTCCCTTTTTTTACCCTCCCCTTTCTTCTTGGCTTTGCATAATGCAATTCCTCACTAGGGGCCAGATTCTGAGAGATGAATGTCCCAGCTCCCACAGTTTCCTGGAGGCATTTGGCAGAGGAAAAAAACCCTTTTTTTTCTTTTATTGGAGAGGTGTTTTTCTTTGTTTATNGATTAAAGAAAAAAAAACAACAACCAAACAAAAAAAAACCAGCTAGCTGTTTCCTCCCTTGTGGACAGAAGTACAATGTCCCTGTTGGCCATGCACACATTGCAGAGTTACTTAAATGCAGACAAGCTGCCACCAGCATGAAAGTCATTCATGAAAGTGTTTCCATTAAAGGTTTTCAAAACTCTCCTTTCTTTTCCAGTTAAATTTCTGTTTATTTTTGTCAGCTGGCATTCGAGACCCATTGAAACACTGGAAACCTACTTGGTTAGGTGCTATCTAAGATTTCCAGGGTGGTGGAGTGGTCAATAATCTTTGTCCCAAAGATTTTTCGTTTAAGTTAGATGAGAAAGCCCCTTTTTTTAAAAAAAAAAAAGTATCACTTTTTTCCTGTGTTATATTTCTATAATCTACTAGGGAATAAATTTCCTAATCGGATAAGGAAAGGAATGAATGTTAAATGCACATTGCTCTAAAATAGACCTGGAGTTTTAGTTTCTTTGGATCTCTGTTGCAAAGATGTTTGAATCAAAGGTTATTTCTTTAATGACAAATAAATTGCATTAAACACAATTATATGCCTTTCATGAAGATTCAAAGACAGAGCTTGTCAGCCATGCAAATATTTTGGTACATGCATTACAGGTTTCTTTTGGGCTGGGCAACTTCTAATTTAATTTAATAAATGAGTGGGGGACAATCATATTTATAATAATAAAATCACTGTTTCAGAAGAAAAGAGTAGGAGCCTGTTTATTGCCTTCAGTGGGCTTTAGATCAGAAGCAAAATTATCACAGTTATCTCTAATGCCCTTAAAATTATTGTAATAAGCTTCCTTTTCTTCTCTTCAGTATCCACGTGGAAAATCTTGTAATCTCTGCTAATTTTGAGGCAACAGTTTCCCTGACTTTATTAGAGGTTTTCCAGAACTGTGTTAATGAAACAATGAGACATGACAGGTTGGGTGTTATGGTCTAATAACGATCTGCCTCGGAGGTTAATGGCACTTGGCGCACAGCCTCCTGGTAATAGGCAGCGTGTGCACTAACTGCCCAGGTGTAGTGTTATTAATTCACTTTGGTTTACTCCAGGCTGTATGTGCATCATCGAAACATTCGGCCCTTCGTTCTTCAGCCCCGGCATAGCCTGGTGTTTGAGGAGAATGGCAAGATTTTGCCAAACAAGACTAATGCATCTCAAAATAGGGACTCTTGTCTAATGCGTTGCCTTGGGTATGTGGGGAGCTGCCTCCCGCAGGAGGGGCAGGAGCAGAGATGGGGTGAGAGGAGCCTTCCTCCTGCCCGGGCAGCAGCACGCCTGGTGCCATGCTCTCTCGCCTGATGTAAGGCTGCGGCTGGGCACAGAGCTGTGCTTTGTTGTCTCACCTGGCCCTGCTCTCCTCAGAAGATGGATGGCAGACTGGGCTGTGCCACTTCTGCTACGTGCCTTGCGAAAGCTTCAGCAACTTTGACAATTAAAGTTTGAGGATGAAGAGGCTGAAATGCTGTGGGAAGCAGGCAGGAGCCCAGTCTGCTCCCAGGCCTCCTTTCTGCCCGGTGTGAGGGCTTTAGAGGTGGATTCCCTTCAGCTGTGGGTGGGAATGAGCAGGGCTGGAGGCAGGGGCAGAAGCAGGAGCGGCACAGGATTGCGTGAGACAGGACACACTCTTAGTGACGCTGATGTGGTGGTGGTGAATGTCTGTGTGTACTGAGGCAGTGTGCACTCACAAATGTTATGCTTTTTGGTTCTTGAATGATTGTTATTACTGCAAAGAGAGGTAATGACATGGAACTGCTGAATAACATATGTGTAATTAGCTCAGACCTGGGAGGGAGAGGTGGCATTTTGTTTAACTGAGGTGCGCTCCTTCTGGAAGAGGAAGAATCCCAGAGGCTTAAGAACAAGCTGCATATGTAATTTCCTTAGGTTACAATTCAGACCCTCCTCCAAATCCTTCTGCTATAGTAAAAATAAGAAAACTGAAACCAAACCACCTACTTATTATTGTATTAACACAATCAAACAGGCCTGGGGGTATGAAGTAGAGCACTGAGTACATATGTTGCTGGGTGCGAATGACGCAGATGCTGCTCTTGAATGAGACACCACCTCCTGCAACTCTGATTTTGTGAGTTAGTTAACAAACCCAAGCGCTGCCCTGCAGCTGGTAGGAAAAGGCCCAGAAGAGCAAATTCAGATCTGATTCTCAGCTGATGAATTTTGCTTGTGGATCAGCAGGCTTGGGACCTCAACATTAACTTCAGACACTGCAGTTATCATCACACTGAATATGTAAAGAATTAATATTTCTGTGCTTTGAATCAGTTGCTTAACTAAGAATCACTTCCAGGGTGATATGCCTCCACTGTTTGGAGGCAAGGGGATATAATAGTGCTGTATATTTGGTTTGGTGTTTGTCTAGTAGAGTGATTTCTTCTTGTGCTATTGTTGGTTTTTTTTATTAGTATTTAAAATCGGAGTTTTTCTTAGCAGTTGTATAACTAGACTCTGTGGTGATGTTGTCCGGTGATTAAAAATAGCCTCTTACATAGGAGGAGAAACTATGAATTTATAGTGCAAAACAAATCCCTTAAATGCAATCCAGAAAAGGACAGACAGCTGTTTTGGAGTGAAGAATATTAAAATATCATCATTGCTGTGTAATACCTTCTGGCCCAATTCTTTCTGCTGAAACTTCAGTTCCTGAAAAGAGTAAAGGTGCCGCTTCTGTGAGGTTGCTGCTGCTGCGCTGCTCTCCAGATGCACCGATGTCTGAAGGAGTGTCTCTATACGAGACTGATGTCTGCAGCATAACCACATGGGAGACCAGGTGTGCTGTGGGATGGAGGGGGCTCAGGAAGCCACAGCTCTATTTCTGGCTCTGTCAAGGACCTGGCGTATGACCTGGGGAAAGGCACTCTGCCTTTCCTTTCCTGTTTATATAGCCTGCACGCTCTTCAGGCAGAGTCTTCTCTGACTGTGTTCAGTGTTGAACGTCTATTTCTCCTCATCTCTGAAGGGCTATGGCCCTTAACATCTGCTGGTGGATAAACGAAGAGACGGGGATGTCCACCATGATCCCAGTGAGGGATTTGCCTGTGAATAGCAAACGCATCTGCTCTTTCCTGTGAAAAATAAATGGTTCTTTCTGTCATGGCTCTTAAGTTACTTTTTCCCCAGTTAAATTGCCTCGATCTAATTCCAGACAATTATTAATATACTAGCCGTTACTTTTTTTTTAAAGGCCGGAGTGGACTTGAGAGGATAGGGTGCTGAAACAATGATTTGTTGCATGTAGGTATCCCTTGATGATTAGAGTACATCATGAAACATACTTGTGGTGTGGAGTAGTGACAACAATTTATGTGCAAACAAGAATAATTCAGAAAAGAGTACTTTGTTAGGGGGGAAAATACATGACCAGTGGCCTGAGACAGGTGAGGCTGCTGCATCCCCAGGTCCAACCAGCAGCGAGGCTGACAACATATTCTCAGACAGTAGCAAAAGCAGCATCCCACTCCCCTCTGGCCGAGCAGGACAGAGGTCCTCTAGTGAGGGGTGGGGGAAAATAGGTTTGGGGTTGTTGGTTTTTTTTTTTTGGCCCTGGTCTCCAGTAGCCGACTCTTCCATGTTCTTGCCCCTAAAGGCAAACCAGCCTGGAAGCCAGGGTTGTCTCCTTATGGGCTAGTTCAGCTCGCTCTTTGCCAGCACTTGCATGCTCACTCACACACCTGCACTCACTCTGCAGACACACTGGCCCTCACACCCATGTTCTGACTCTAGCAGCTGCAATCAGACCCCCATACACACACACACACACGTAATAAATAGAGAGTCACTCACCCAGAAAAAGAGTTAGAAATGAATTTAATGAGAAGAGAGGGCAGGGCGCAGCCAGACAAGTGTGCCAACCAACTGCTTACATGTGACCAACGTTTTACATCCCCTTACCTCTCTATTTTCCCCACACTTGTTCATCCCCAAATCACCTAAATCCATCCCTCTTCCCATGTCTGGTGCCTTCCCTAAACATTCTGCAGTAAGTCTTGTGCAATCCCAAAATGCTCTTCCCCCACATCCCATAATGTCTCCCATACCCCTGGGCAGCAACCCCTCTCCACCCAAAAGGTGCTCTAGTATTGACCCATCTTGATGGGTTTCATGCCTGGACACTGGGGCTGAGGCCCTGCTGGGACAGTGCTGGGAGGGGCCCAAGCAGGGTGTCCCTTCTTCTTCTGAGTCTTTAATTTGGATTCCTGCCTGCCCTTGTGCCTCTGTGCTTCTTCGGGCTTGTGGAGATCAGGTTGTGGCGGGCTGATGAATCCTGTGATGGGCTTGGGAATAGCCAGGGCAGGGTATTATTTTGGCTTCTCCTCCTGTCACTGTCTCTCTGTGCTCATCTGGGCATGTGCAGATGAATCTTTTATCAGGTAACCTAACACTCCTGAGGTTTTCTTTTTAACTTCATAACTGGCTAAGAAAATGTGAGTAAGCAGGAAAAAACAAATCTGTAGCTGGCTAATTTGTGTGCACCCAATATGCTTACCGCCTGAGAAACGCATGCATCGTGCTTGTCAAAACCATATAGTGAAACCTAAGGCAAAACAAAGTAACTACTTTTCCATATTAGCAATTTATCTCTGGCTTGCTATTTTTTTAAACATCATTCTTCAAACCGTAAGTACAAAACCCTAATTAGTATGCAGAGCGGATACGGCAACTTCAACAACAGAAATCAAGCAATAAACCCCAAGGCAACATAACCACATCTTGGTTGTCACTAGCTTGTTATAGAGGCAATAATGATATATGGAAGTGAGTGGCTTCATGAGAAGATGAGATAGGAGGCATTTATGAAGGTTAACACAATTTCTGCACAAAAGTTGAAGGGCTTTATCTGATGATGATGATGTAGGTAACAAACTCCTGGTTTTGTCCTTATGGCAGATTATGTTGCTTATTCTGCTTGTTATTTGTCGGGCTGTTGTCTATAGCTAGATGAAAGCTGGCAGGTTCCCTCTTCTGCTCCTGTATCATCTAGTTACCAAATTCTTCTACAAGATACCAGCCTTCTTGTCAGCCTGGGCAAACATCAGACCTGAAAAAAAAGTCTGCTCTCCACCATCAACTTGTGCAGAAATGGCTTCTTTCACAAATAAAAAAGCAAGCTGGAGGAAAGGCACAAGTCATGAGTCTTTCTCTTCCATGTGATGCTGGGTGGTGGTTGCGCGTTTTAGTACAGAGCAGCCTTTTATGAAGAAGTGCTTCCTTCAGTTTGAGCAGGCTGAGCACAGGGCTGTGGCTGGTCAGAGCTTGTGTGAGAGTTTGGTGTGGAAATACTAAGGGATTAGTTGACTGCAAGCCAGAAGCAGATAGTATCTTGGGTCTTGTCCATGCTAAAAAAAAATTGCACAGCCTTAACTATTCCAGATAACTGTGTTTTATGCAACCCACAAATACAGTTGAACTGGTACTGCCAGTGTTGTGGTATTTTATATTACAGTATCTCTGCTATTCATTCCCATATATGAAATTATAAACGATGCTTAACGATACTTAAATAAAGCTGTTTCCATGTCACTCTACCAATGGTCTCAAAAAAAATGCACTTTCTCACTGTCACAGTGACTGCCTAGTGACCAGGGATGACCTTGCGTGATGGCAGTTTGCATGCATGTGTGCATCAGTACGTACAAAGCCTAACTGCAGTCAATAGACTTTTACGTGACTGACAACAGGAGGAGTCTTTAAGTGAAACCCACCCCAGACACAGTCATGCCCCTATGTCTTTGGTAGGAAAGGAGCCGGGTGTGCTGTGCGGGCAGGGAGTCTGCCTCCTTGAGGAGCTCTGAGAAAGGGATGAGTGGAGATAAGGATCAGGCCAAAATGGGTTACTTGGGGAGTAGCGTAAATTAGGATCACAAAATTTGGCCCCAAAACATAATCTGGAAGGAGAAAACTATATTAATGCTGACACTTTGAGGCACAAGGGAAAGGAGGAAGAGGATAAACAGCTCTGCTGTTTCTTGGTGTTTTGGTTTTTTTTTTGTTTTTTTTTTTTTAAATCCCCTTGATTTTTTTTACTGAGACTATTTTCCACGTGCGAACACATAAGAGAGCAGTTAGAGCTACTCTGTGAGGCGCCCTGCACCAGAAGCCTTCTGTCCTCTCCCCGAATGGAAATTAGTTATATTGTTCTGAGCAGTTGTAGACTAATACTACAATGTTTACCCTTGGAGAACTTGTTATCTATGATAATCTGGGTAAAGCAACAGCACTTCAAAGCAAAGATAAAACATAGATAAAGAGATTTTCCCACCTGTGACCCTATTATTCCACTCTATATTTATTATTCTGTATTTTGATCAGGGAGCTTCTAATTTCTTTTCCCCTCTTCTGATACAATAATTTGTAGGTTTAATTGAGGTTTTCTGAACTGAAAACTGATGCCTAGCACTTTTTTCTTTTCTTTTTTTCCCACGAGAACCTCTCACTTTGTGGTTGCTTGAGGAAGTTGACTTAAGCAATTTAAAATGTAGTCGTGGCTTATTTAGAAAGGGACACTGGCCGTTAACACAAAAATATATGCCTAAATATGCTAACAGGTGCAAGAGCTGTCTGATCACATGATGGCTACAGGAAACCTATTAACCATAGTGTTTGGGTTAAAGAGAGGTCATGCTGATAATTAAATACAGAAAGTCAAATTTTTTGCTGCATCTCTTTCTTTTTTTTCACCTCGTTTTTTCCTGCTACTCCCCGTGCTTACAGCTGGAAATTTAAGTTTTCTGTGTTCTAGAGTTAGTATGAAAGGTTATGACACTGATTAAAATCAGTGACAGTCATAGCTGTAGTAGGAACAGAAATAGAGGTGTGAGGTTAAGCAGATGTCAGTGTTCATTATGAACTTCTGAGCTCTTTCAGGTTTCGGGTCACAGCTTCCAAATACTTTCTACACACTGCTAAAATAAAGCTCCTGAAAACATATTGTGAAAAATCTGAAGTTATTGTCCCACTGCTTAGATTGCCTTTGGCTCTAGAGGACTTATGTAAGGCACCATTTGGGTTTGTTTTTTTTAGGGGTAGAACTCTTCTTCCTCATCGTAAGGAAAGTGCACACACAAAAAAAAAAGTCTTTGGAGGAGATTTCAACTTTAATAAGGAGGGTCCCTCTTCTATACTACCTGTTCTATCAGGTCTATAGTCTGAGCATGTGTGTTTGTAGCCCATCTCAAGGCTCTCTAGCAGCTAAGTAAAAGTCTGTTGGCTTTCTGCATCACAGATTTCTGTAGGCAGGGGAACCCTGGTGATTCATCCTTAGCTGTGATCCAAAGCATTTCACACCCTTGATATTGATGTTCTCACTGGTTGAAGCTTCAATGTGCAAGGTACCATTTTACTCTTACTTCCTCGCCCCCCTCTGCCCCCCAGTCATGACTTCTACGTGATCTAAATTATGTGAAAGTTGGTTGGTGCCATCTTGCCACTGTACGTAATTTTGGACCACCAAAACATGTTTATGGAGCACGTAACCTCATCTGGGACTGAGCATAGTGATGTTTCTGTTTGAAATCTCCTTCCTAAGGATGTGTAGGGAAATAATCCCAAACAGCCTTCTCCAGCATCTGTCCTTTCCAGGCAGGAAGCACATCTGCCTGCCTAAAGCAAAGGCAGCACCTCTCGGAGGTTAGTTCCTCTGTGTCTGTATAGCAGGGCCAGTCTTTCAGCAGCAAACAAGAGGTGATTCTGTCCTGCAAATGGAAAAAATAAGTGAATCATCTAGTTAGAATACTTCTTACTGTGCTCATCTTCTCTTGTCCCCAGCAGGGCAAGGTGACATGAAGAGCAAGATTTTTAGTTTCCAAGATGCCTTCTGACATGGTGAGGCGACTTCATCCCTCTCTGGCCTCTGTCTGCTAATGACTAAAGTGGCCTGCAGTGTGCCCTCAGTTCTTGGTGCTTAAACCTCCATCTGCAGTTCAAACGTCTTGATTAATTAATCAGGTTGTGCTACTGTCCACAGCTTTGAAACTGTAGAGCAGATAGAAGTTGCTGGGTTTTCCCCTTAGGATTGTAACTGTCCTACTCCTTTCAGTATTATGGTGGTAAGTTGATGGTGAGGTAAAATTAGTTAGAAAATATGAAAGCTAGACTTCAGTGCAAAATCTGTAGGTTTTTGTGCTTTTCCCTGATGCTTCTTACATGCAAGGTGGGAGCATGTGAACAGCAGCTTGCTAATGTTCCAGAGACGCACAACAAAGCTCTTGCAGTCTTACATTATGAGCCATTTCCCCTGATACAAAAACCCAAGCGCAGTAATGCTGCAGTAGACACCTAACCTCTGTTCATACACGAATTGCTTTTCCTCTTTAAACTGTCACATAAGGATTTTTGAAATTGCAAGTGCTTAACCTTAATGTTGGTAAGGAGTGATGATGCAGCAATTGAGGGATTGAGTTCAGTTTGTTCTGCCACAAATTTCTTCTTAGCCTTTGGCACGTTGCTTAGACTCTCTGGCTTTAGAGCACATCATCCTTGGCTGGCAAGCTATCTTTTAAGATAAGGATGATATGAGAAACTCCTGCCTCCTAGTCAAGTAGTCTGTGGTTCTTCCTACCTGACTTGTCACCCACTGACATCTCAGGAACTCAGCTGTGTGTAGGATAAACCTTTATTATACAACTGCTGTCCCAAGTATAAAGTTCTCTATTACTGTTTTAGTAAGCAATCATTTTTGTTCTCTTAACTATTCCTTCCTTATGTTGTTTAAACAGTCTGATTTATATAAACTTGGTCTGTTTACCTAATTATGTGTAAGATTTCAGTATATTTAATCACTTTTCCAATCTGATACTTGTGCTATTTACCTAAGGTGGAAAACGTGTCTATCTTCTGAATATTCCCTGGGGACTAGAGTAACATGTTTTTTTCTCTGGAGTCTCCATACCCTACTTACCCTCTTTGCTTGAAGTTGCAAAACCTCCACCCAGATCTGCCCACTCCTGCTTACATTTATTTTTAATTGTAGAGCTGTAGGAGAAACTGTAGAGAAGGGGGTAGAAGAGTGACTTAATACTATGATGGCTTGTTCTACTGTAGTCTCTCATGTCACAAGTTCATTACTGTATTTGATTGGAGAAAGAATTGTGGAAGGTATGGGCTCTACATTTTAGTAAAGGCAAAAAGAAAGGGTATTTTGTGCCATATTTACATCAATGATGGCAGATGTCATTTTTCTTAGCAGAATGTAAGGGTAGAAACAGAGCTATCAGAATATTGTATCATGAGCTGGAAATAGGGCCAATCCAGGCAAATGACAGGTGGAAAAAAAATACTTGCATTGCAAAAGGCTGCACCGTTCTCTGCTGCTCAGCCCAGTATTGAATAAAGCCACAACAGATGCAGTGACATCAAATTTGTTCCTCAGAGAGGAGAAAGCCATCTTCTGTAGTTAGTGACAAGTCTTGAAGTCTTTTTGCTCCCTCCATTTGTCTGCATTTCAACGTTGCCTTTTGTTCCTGTATCAGCTTCAAAGCAGCTTCTTTCAGGAGAGAATTTGGAGAGGAGGTAGATATTACTGTTGCTCATCTTGCATAGTATCATGCTATTCCTTTGGTAAGTGAGGAAACGGACAGCCTTCTCAAAACTTATATCAATAGTATTTTGCTATGTGAGCCTCGTGCTTCAGTCTAAATGTCACGGTTGTCCCCACTGCTCGCACTCTGACACAAATGTGGAGCAAGGTGGGTGACCCTTCCAGGTCAGTACTAGCATGAGGAGGGGGAGGGTTGGTGTAGTATTGAACTTTGCCCAAAGAGGCATACCGCTTTGTCCACTATGGAAATAAGTGTGGGATGGAGTTTGAATGTTCGGCACCTCTTCTGGAACTCTTTTGGATATATGGGTAGCAGAGCCCTTACCTATATTCTAGACATACAAAATTCTTGTCAACAGCTTGAGGGAGGCTTTGAGGTTGGCCTGGTACGAAAACACTAATCTGTGGCAATCACACTGCACCTGTCTCAAGGCAGCTTTACTAAAAGACCTGTTGATGTAAAATACAGAAATTGAAGAGCATGTGTATGTCAGCCGCAGAGTACTGAACCAGAGCCTTTAGTTTCTAAATACGTGTCCATATTGCGAGGATTCACAGGAAACCTGTGCACAGATATTATTGCCAGGTTTTCCTGGAAGCAGTTGTATAGTCTGTCGATGCCTTTGATCGTCTATTCCCATCTCTCCAGTACAGATCTCTATCAAATGTGGTACCTAGTACAGACTTCTGGAGTTTGCATGCAAGTTGCCAGCAAGTGCAATAGAAATCCGGGACTCAACTGACTGAAAGAAGAGAGATTGTATTTTTCATGTGGGACTGGAGCATACCCCAGCACTCCTTTTCACTTGCCACATTCTCTTTTCCACTCTCTCCTCCCCTCATATCACTCAATCCTGCCCTTCTTGCCGTGTAACTGGGCACTGAACAGCATTTTCTGACAATACAGCTTCTGTACTTTCCTCCCAGCTTGGGTCATACCACTAGTGGTATTAGTCTTTGTTCTTGAGAAAAGGAAGCCCTTGGAGGGTGGAGAAAGGGACAGATGCAGCTGTGGTTTTGTCCTCTGCAATGCAAGCAGAAGGTGTTTGGAGATTTGTATGCAGCTCTCTGACTGCAATGACTGCAGCGCCTTGGAGGTAGATCGGAGGCTGAAAACCGGCACAACCTCCTGTCGTGCTCTTGCCTGTAGCGCAGGAAGTCTGAATCGCCCTGAACCGAGGTGCCCGGTACTCTTGCTGACAGAGACACTGCGCTAATACAGAAAAGTCAACATAAACGGTGAAGGGCTCATAATGTATTTGGCCTCCTGGAAGAGGGAAGGTATTTTGTTACGAGGTGCACAATACAGCTTGGTTAAGCAATGTATGTGAGCCAAGAGGCCCGGGACAGATGATCTTGTTAGCTGTATGAGAGGCCCAGCAAGCCTGAATGTGGCCATCTGCATAGGCATGAATCAAGTTCACCTGGTTCACTGAATGTGAATCAGGATTGAGACATGACTACTAAAAGCAACAGATGTATCATAAGATACTAAAGCCAAAGTACAAAAAGTATTTGAACATTACTGTGGTTCTGTTGACACAAGAAAATACCTTTGTGCTCTACTGAATCCACGCTATTCCGCAATTGGAGGCAGAATTGAAAGCCATAGATATACAAGATCAGTATCTGATGTCCTTGGTCCTGTTGAGCTGCTATTTTGTTGGTGTTGCACCGTAAAATATTTATCTTCTGGAAAAAAATTTGTTTTCATTTCTTGTCTAAAGTACTGAACCTCCATGGGACCGGCTATGTTTGGAAATAATTAGAAAAACACTAAATAGGTAAAGAGACAGAGTACTCTGAAATATCTGACTTGGAAAGGAGTTACAGGAGTTGCTTGTAATCTGGAATCTGGGTGTGGCTCTCACATCTACACTACTTTGTGTTTAAAGCTATAGCAGATCACATAGGTATTCACCTGTGTCCTGTAGATAGGCACAATAAAAACAGCTTGAGAAATATTTTTCTCATTCCACCCTGACAGCTGCATTTGGGAGAAGGGTTTAGCAATGTGCTCTTCAAATTCATGGCCTTTAAACGCCTCCTGTGAATATCGAAGAAGGAAGAACATTCATACATTTTATAATGAGGAATATTATATAGAGCATTTTAGTCTCTAAATACCTTGTCATATTCAATAATGACCACTGCTTATTTTCACTTTACTCTCAGAGAAACTAAGGCAAAAATAGCCTGTGTAATTTGGTCTCTGAGCTGCCTTAGAGCTCCATTGCTAGCATAAGGGATAAATTTCAATCTCACAAGCAGAAGTCTGTGTTACCACGTTTTTGTATTTTAGCTCTAAATTAAATGGCTTGAATGCTTCTCTGACCAGAACCAAATAATTCTTTGCTCGATTTTTTCCATGCTTACGGCAAAGCAGATATAATTACTAAGGAGGTCTCCACAATGGTTTGGTGAATTTTATACTTACAAAAAGACCTTGCATATGAAGACGTTCTAGGATCTGTAAACAAAAGAATAGCTAGATTAATTCCAGTGGTTTATAGTGTTTAAATACCTTGTAAGATATGAGAATCCCCAGTGGGCATAGAAGTGAACGAGCTCACTCTCAGGCATGATCTCTCCCCATTCCTAGCAAACCATGGTTACAGTCCATGAATTCAAGCCTGAAAAATCTTGAACAGAACCAAAAACGCAGGAGGTGAATACTTCAACCTTGCAAACCCCCTAAATTTAAAAGAGGAAGTTTGTACTTGATAAGAAAGAATACAGTCTTAAAATTGGGCTAGTAGGTCTCATCTCTGCATTAGAGCTTATTTTTCACAGGATACACAGGAGATAGTTGATTTGGGGGGACGGGGGGAGGAGGTAAAGGAATAGCTCTGGCCATGCTCTTACATCCTTTTGTCCCCTAATAACAAGGTTATGCAGATGACCTAATCAATAAAAACAAAGACAGTTTTACAGAGACAAGGTGCCTGTGAATTCAATACAAGACAGGCATGCCTTTGGCCATGAACTGTGATTGACATTTGAGCCTGGGTGATAGGATCACTTTTGACAAAGAAGAGCTCATGTTCAGAAAAGATGTGAAGAACTTGGATGGAAACCTGCTTACTGGGCAGAAAGCCATGTGAAAGAGGGGAATAATTTCCAGCTTCCTTATTTGCCAATAAATGTTAAACTCCGTAACGCAAGGTTATTGCCTGTCCAGCAGTTTCTTAGCAATATTAGAATTTCACTTACCCCTTTCCCTTCTAGGCTTCTTTCTCTGTTATAAACTTACTTTCAGCTGAGGAGATGATCTAAACCATATCAAACGTTACACTGGAAACAGTTTACACTCTCATACTCAAGACAGAAGAAACCCTGATTCTGACTTCAGGAGGAATATCAGTCCTAGTGTGCTTGTAAAACCCATGGGGCTATCAGTGTCAACCCTGTGTGGAGCATGCAAAATTAAAATCAGACTAGACCTCCCCACTACCTTTATCTGGTATGCAAAGGATGAGAGCATGAAACCAAATAGGCAAAATTAGCAATAAATTAGCTAGTCCAAAGATCTTTCATCTTCTTTCATTATGACTGTGTGTGTTCTATTGGGCCTTTGCACATACCACCAAGATCAAAGGCAGGCCCTTCCTTAGGTCAGTTCAGTGGTGGCTCTGAATAGCCCGATGCAATAATCTACCTCTTGTCATTGCCAATAGAGTGAACCAGGAGAAAGACTGACATTCGAAGACTAAAGTTTGGGTTTTTTTTTTAATTAATACTGTGCCCAAAATGTATATAAAGTCATATCTTGAGAAGGCAGCTCTTACCAGTTAGGTCTTGAAGGGAGGGACTTTCCCAGTCTCTCGTTTACCTCTGATAATTGCTGTCCATTATATGGATAAAAAAGGAGCATACCAGAAACTGTGACTCTTGCCAGCATCTCAGGCAGTTGAGCATTGTAAGTGATAATTATGCTCCTGGCAACAGGTTAAGCCAGATGTTCAGGAGCAGCTGCTATCGACCTGTTGGCAAAGTTAGTTGTTTTCATGGTATGATGGAGTGATTCTTGGCATTTTTCTAGGAAAAGAGGGCATAAAATTGAGGGGAAATTACATTGAATATAAGGTGCAATGATATGCCATGATGATAGCAATGTACATCAGTAGTGGAGAATGGAGAATCTTGAAAATGGTGGCAGCTCTGCAGAGGGTAGAAAAATACCTCCTGGGCATCATTAGTCGGTGATTTCTGCTCATCAAAAAGGGCCATTAGGAGTGGCATCTGGATCTGTTTCAAATAGTCTAGCTCTGGATTGTGGGAATATGACCTAGAGGCTTTTCTTCCATCACAGGTACTCAAAATTCAAGCACTTGGGATTTCTTTGCTAGCAAGTTTTGTGAGGAAAGGAAATACAAAGTTACAGTGGAAGGTCACAGGTACGTTACCACTGGCACAGTGGAGGAGAAATGCATGATGATCTTGGGTCTAACATTTCCTGAACTCTCACGCACTTGTGTAATTCCTCTTACTCTCCTTCATAAACAGCCCAGTAGGCATCTCAGAGGTTGTGGGAGCAGTTGCAGTGATGATCATTTGCTATCATAATGAGGATTTTATGAATTTCCCGTAGATAAGTGGACCATGCAAGGAAATGTTTTGAAGGAGCTTTAGTCCTCTGTTCTAGACAATGGATTCAGAAGCCAGTTTTATAAACTTGTCTTTATGGATAGGAAAATGTAATGACTTTTTGTTTTCTTTCCGTTTTGTACCATGCTTGAAAATGTTCTGAATGGGATAGTTTTGCATCTGTAAGTATGCTCGAACAGGCCATATTTTCTTAATCATACATTTGCACAGATAATTCAGTCTCCAGACCAGAGATCGTTTGTGTTTCGTCATCCCTGAAAAGTATAAAAAATTCACTCTGTCCATGAAATGCATCTTTTCTGTGGAGTCTATAGGAAAACTGAGTAGCACAGAGAAGAAGAAAATATGTATTTATGGTTTGTTTACAAATATAAAACTGAAAGTGGACAAGCTTTACGTGCTGTGCGGTGTATCTGTAATTAAATTCAATATCATTTAGCTTTAGGTACATCTGAGATTTACGTAACTGAATTGTCAGCATTTATATATGCAAAACACTCAATACCAGGCATCTGCCTTCAGAAGCCCAACGTTGACCCGGCTGTGTGTCATCATGACCAAGACCGATTTCTCACCATGGGAATTTTTAAATTCCAGCACCCAGAACCTGTAGTCGTGACATTTTCACTCAAAAGTACCTTCGAATGAGAGCCCAAGTCTCAGCCTTTGGTATTCATACACATGTTTGCACATGAATGAGCTCGCATAAACAGGCATTTGTGTGCTTCATTGCTTCACTTTTCTTAGGTAAATGCGTATGAGAAGATACGGGTGCTTCTAGGAAGAACCCATTAAAAGTTTATTATCAGGGCTAAACTGTTTCGGAGATGCTAGCGGGATGATAACCTTAGTTTGCCCGTGGTTTGCTGCTCTCCAAAAGACTGTTGCTAAAGGGCAGCTGCGTAGGAAAAAAATAAGGACGTTTTACCTGTTGCTTACAGAAGCATAAAGAAAGTTCAGCTTTGCGACTGAGTGTCGCACAGTTGTTTTAATGACAAAACACATGGCACGCTACTTGCGCTGGTCTAGATGTTCTTTTCCGCTTACTCATCCCAGAGGGCTTAGTCTGTTATGGGTTTTTTTTTGTTATGTGCGTAAATGTTGTCTAACCACTGGGGAGACTTTGTGATCAAATCTGCTGATGTTAATGTTTCCTTTAGGAACTAATAAGAACACCTCAAGAAAAAAAAAATGTTTTTATATTGAGGAAAGATTGAAGAGTAGAGCAAAATATACACAAAATATTGCTGTGTGTTTCCCTGGAACAAGTATGACGGGTGGATGGGTGAGAACATATGACAAAAAGCTCCAAGAATAAATTAGATAATATTGTGATGTTCCTCTTTTGTTGTTGTTGTTAAACTATATATTGCTCTGTTTCATAACATTTTTGTGGTAAGCTCTGTTCCTTCAAAACTACCTAAATTTGGGATGTGTAAACCCTTCTTCAGGTCTGAAATCTTGCCTGAAATGTCTGTGTGGGGGAACATGTGTTTGCTTTGGGTTTTTTTCCCCTCACTTATATCTATTAAACTGTATAGCACTACATATTTCCTGCTTCATAAATATTCCCCCTTTAAACCTGTCCTCTTAAAACTGAAGCAAATGAGAGGAGAGGTGGTAGTTTGGGAGTTTCAGTGTTCAGTTTTCTTCAGTTTCCACATGCGTGCCCTTCATGGTACGCTGTAGCATTGCTTGACAACTTCTCTGCAAAAAAATTTGAAAAATTTGTGGAATGAACTTTAAAACTTTTACTAAACAACAGCTGTAACTCAGAATCTAGAGTAATACAGTATCCCTTATAGCTTACTTTCCT
Organism: Ibidorhyncha struthersii; assembly: GCA_013398815.1. Taxonomy (NCBI): domain Eukaryota; kingdom Metazoa; phylum Chordata; class Aves; order Charadriiformes; family Charadriidae; genus Ibidorhyncha; species Ibidorhyncha struthersii. Next base: position 130,686 of record VZSZ01008272.1, read on the forward strand.
AAGGCTATTAACAACTGGGCCCGTTACAGTTCAGGACAGTTTTAAGGTCCCCGTCCTGTGTTTAGATCAGTGAAATAGGCTCTGATTTTTTCATGTGTTTCTGCTGAATCCAGAAGGTCTCCACGCTGAGATCAGACTACACTATCTGAGGACATGGGAGAGAAGAGCAAATGAGATGGCAAGGGTTAAGCATGAAAAGTAACCATAACAATAATGTGACCTTTCCTGTTGGTGGGCTGTAGGCTGTCATTTGTTCTGCAGATGGTTTTGCTTGTCCAAGCAATGTATGGTTGTTAGTTTTGAAATGGAATTGAGGCACATTACTTAGTTTTGTTTGCCTTTGCTCACTTTGTGCAGCTGAATATCCTTCAGAATGATATGGTGGTTCCTCCAGAGTATTAAAAAACTGCAAGAACAGCAGCTGGGCTGGGAGATGGTGAAGGAACATCTGCAAGAGCTAGAGCTCTAGCTGAAAGCCAGCATTTTAATTTCACAGGGGCAAATCTGTTAGCTTGCTATGAGAGGGGTCTGCTAACTGCCCTGGATCTCATTGTGTTCAGGGTGGTCAGCACATCACACTGTGGTTTGTGCAGTTTAAATCAATATGTATTGACTGATGGTTGTGGACTCACTTCTGCCACTATTTATGATTAGAATTTGGGAGCTTAGCTATGGTGACAAATACCAAAGACAAAAAGTGTTTCTTCATCAAATAGGGAGAGCGCTAGCACCCTGCCCTTGGGAATGCAGGGGAAAAGGGTTGTCTTGTCATGAAGCTGTGATGCTCCTGTGTCTAGTTAGGAAGTGCTCCATTCAGCAGGACTAGTGATTATCCTATGTGAAATGCTGGTTTTGTTGATGCAAGGAAAGATGGGCTGGGCATGAAGGAGTGACCAAAAATCGCCTAGAGGATTTGTATCTAACGCTGATGTAACTCATTGCTAAGCCAAAAAGAAGTGCACAGCAGTAGTGAGAAACCACTACTGCTGAGTGGTAAGTGCTTAGAGGTAGAGGCTGATTTAAATACCTCCTCTACATTGTCATGCTGTGACTAAAATTCCGCTTTCTTGCTTCATATTATTTATACCTATGGAAATTTCTGTAGAGCCACAAATGGCTTCAAGGATCTATCCTCGTAGGTCGTTTGAAAACCTCCAGCAGGGAGAGAAAATCCCTGCACAAGAGAGCTTCAAATCTAAATGGACCAGTGAGGCAAGGATGAAAGGGGTGCTACCCCCATCCTCCTTCCACACCTTCGGTTCCTCTCCGTGTGGCTACAGAGCCTCGTTCCTTATTGTGGTCAGCAGTCAAGAACCTGCTGTCCCTGCGCAACACACCCTCTAAATTTCCAAATGTACCATGAAGTTTAACCTCCAAGACCTTTCTGAGCACCTTCAGAAGGTCTGCAGACCTCTGCTGCTAAAATGAGGCAAAAGCTCTTGTTGGGGGTTGGCTGGCATGGCCTCCATTTCTCAGTCCTGCTGAAACTGATGCTCCTGCCTCTTACCCTGGTGCCCTTCAGTGCACCCAGCAGGCTCTTGTGGCTGCAGAGGGGGAAGGTGAGTCCCTGTGGCTTCCTGAGGCATGGGCTTTGTAAAAAGAGGTGCAGTGTTGTGGCGGAGGTGCTGCTGTTCATTTCTCTGCTTCCTCCATGCGGCATTTTGACTCTCTCTGCCGTGCCTGCCCACCCCCCCCTCCCGTGCCAGTGCGTGCTGGTCGCCCCTGGCCGGAGGAGTGCCCAGCTGGGCCATGCAGCTGGCATGGTGGGGGCAGGAGGCGAGGGCAGCCCCCGTACCAGCTGCACCCTCACACAGGAAGGCCTCCAAAGGCTGTTTCCACATCTGCCGGAGAGGCGACGTGTCTGCTGATTTACCAGTTGCGTGTGGCTTGTTGCCCTTACAGCTGCATGAAAGCGGTGGGACTCTGTCCCATTCTCCCCCCGTGCCCCCATGGGAGGATGAGCGTGCCTGGGGGATGCTCAAGTGGTGGTGACTACCACCCACTCCACTGAGCGTGGAAGCTCCAGCCGGCAGCACAGAGGGGGCATTCTTCAGGTTGGGGCACGCGCCTCCGGAGGGGTGAAACACAGATTGTGCCAAAAAACAAGAGGGAAGTCAGGAGGTGTAGTAGGATGGCAAAGGCTGTGCTCCCTTGCTTTGAGGAGCTCGGTCATCCTTTTCCATTGCTCCTCCCGTATCTCTGATGACTCTACATGATATTCTGCCTTCCACCTTTAAACTTGCTTGAATGTGCATTGCCATGTCACCTGCTTTTCACCCACACACTCTAGTTCGTGAGCTTCCCCTTGCAGTACTCCCAGTGACATGACTTACCTTTCTTTCGGCAGAAAGTAGTTTGTCTTAGGGGAGTATTTGTTGAACGCGATACAGTCTTGAATTAACATCTGATATAAGCGTTGCTGAAAGAAAATGGATCCCACCTATTGTGCGGCAGGTATAATGGGGCTTCTTAAACAGCATGGCTTGGGAATAACCCAATTCCTTAATTAACTCTCTCTTTCTATGCCAAAACCAAGCTGCTCAGGCAGTTTTAGTCTTTTCCCATGTCTGGGAGGCAGTACAGTGTTTAAAGACTTCAGTAAAGCTGCATGTTGATTTTTAATAACACCTGTGTCTTGAGGCTGATTGTAGAGGATCGCTGTCTGTCATTAGTCATCTTGTTTAAGCTTACTAACCAGTTTGTTGTCAAAAATATCTCTGTTTTGGAAGAAATCTGACACCTTTTTGCTCTATTTCTTTAACAGATTAGTTTGCTTTTCCTCGGCTCCTGTGCAAAGGGAGTCTGCCACCCTGGAACCAAGCTCCCATTTGAAATAACAAGCACATACCTATGAAGTATTCACGAAAGGATTCAGGCTTTTTGTTTGTTCTTTAATTATGCCTAATTAAACATCAGAGGATCACTCGAGATAGTTGGAAGCTAAAATACCTTTTCTGCACAGAACTCTTCAGATCCATCTCAGTTATTTACCTGCCGTGGTACTGCTGAGGAGCGCTCAGGTTTGTCTCTTGTGAAGGAGAAAAACAGAAGCACTTTCAAATGTCTGGTTTCTGTGGGTGGATGTAGGCACTGGCTAGCAGTCATGCACACGTGCTGTGGTGGTAGCCATCAGGCTGGTCCTGTGAACCCTCCATGTGCTCTGCCCTGGTCCTCCCTCAATGGTCTCCATGGCCAGGCCAGGCTCCACCTGATATGGAGGGTGCCACTACTCTGTGGGTGTCTTCGCTCCAGGAGTGGGAAAGGGGAAGACGTGAATGGCCTTTTTCTGTCTTCTCACTGGTGATGCTCCTCCTTTCCCCATGGGAAGTGCTGAAGGTTAACCAGGCAGAGTCCATACGGAGGTAGTGTTGGTCCCTGCTGTGGCGTGATAAATCTTCATCCTATTTCCATGGACTGGAGACAGGCTGGGGACAGGAGGTTTAGTGACTTGGTACTTCTAATCCTCTAAAGCCCCACTGACTCTCAGCTCAAGATGTTATAGGTGACGTGTGAAGGACTTAGAAGCTTCTGTCATAGCCTGGGATGTATTGTAACAGAAGCTTATTTCTCACGTTGGGCTTATGGGTTTAGGAGGAAATGGGATGCCTGGATCTTGTCTATAGATACATTTTTCTTTGAATGGGAGCCATCCTTCTCCCAGATTTAAGCCATGGCACTGTGCTTGTTGTCTAAAAAGATAACCTCGCCCCCTCCCCATCTCCGTGCCCTTTTACAGGTATATCCAGCATCTTTTAGACAACTCTGAACCACGTTTGAACATTGTGTATTCATACTGAGCAGGTCTAGTGACACCCATAGTAACCTTGATGGTAAAGGTAGAATGCTGTGTGGCCTCCTAACTCTACAATGTGCTTGTCGCTTGTTCTACAGATGGTCTGGGCTGCTACTTCATGTGTTCAGAGGATCAGAAACAAGCTTTTCTCTGATAACTGTTATATACTGTGACTACTACTTGCTTTCCAAAGCAAAGGTGGGATGGGGAATTATGTGATATTAAAAAACAAAACAAACAACAAACTAAAGCCTCAAGAATGATCAAATTCAAGCCAGGAATGTTTTGCGATTATGATTTCAAGTTTATCAGAATTATGTGGGGGTTGACAGCGTTGCCTTTTGTGGCACTGTCCTATAATTGTGTGTATTCCCTTGTAAGTCTCTTTATGTGTCTCTCTGTACTCCTATTGACTCATGACAAAAGGCTCTGAGGAGCACTGGCAGGTTTGTGTTGCAGCCTGGGAGGGCTCTGTAATGAATCCCTGAGTGGGAATTTCCATCTCCACTTCTGGCTTCTGCCTCCTGCCATGGATTATCTATATACATGTGGCTCATGGTTTAGGTGGGTTAACGCATCAGAAAGGTCCCAGTCCCTTCATGGGTCCTAGAAATGTTGTACATGGGTGTGGGGGGACATCAGTACCCTCATGCAGGAGTGTGTTCAGCACTGCACAAACTCCCCACAGCCTGCAGACAGGCATTTGCTTACTGGACCATCTTAAGCCACTGATTTGGAACATATGGAACATATTTGTGACCCTACCAAAGCAATTAATAAGTGTTTTATTTTCATTTAAGCATGCTCACGAAGTGGAAGGCATTGAGACTCCCTTGCATCAAAACACAGACCTAGCTCCTGTAAATACAGGGGATGCTGTAATAATATGGCTTTCTGCCTTTAAGGTTTAGCAGAAAAATTCTCTAATGCTATTTTTTTTTTTTTTTGCTGTTACTTGCAAACAGGAATTGAATAAGCAAAGAAAAACCATTATAACTGTGGTTTCAGAGGCTGTTCAGCTTGAAACAAAGGGATTTCTTCACATTCAACCTCATTAGTCTGATTAGTGGGCTTGTAAAATGAAGCATGAAAATGAAACATGACATAGACACGAATTGATTGTAGTAAAATCTACACAAACTGCTGCTTGGAAGTGAAAGGACAACAGCCATCTGAGCTGTTTAAAAAGTTATGTTTTCAAAGCAGCTTATTTTTTAGAGCCTGTAAATGACATTGCTGTAGCTGCTAAGGAGAGCCACTAAGAAGCTAAAAAATCCAAATAAGTCAGTCAGGTGACTTTTTTTTTTTTTTAGAGCAGAAAAATCTGAAGAAGTTACATTATTAGTAGAAAGAAATGTTGGGCAGGAACACATTATGAGTGGGTAGAAATGGATGACAGCCTACTTGTTTCCATTTTTAAAATTGAGAGAATAGTCGGCATTATTTTCGAAAATGCCTCTGTATCCTGCTGACTTCTGCCTTCAGAAGCACTCTGCCCTGTTTCCTCGGTGAATGTAAAAATACCGGTTTGGTTGGACCTTGACTGGAGATCCTGTGGGAGAGAAAGTTTACTATTTTAGCATTGGTTCAGTTACTGGCACTGTGCGGTGCAGGTGCAACACTGTCTCTTACATCTAGCGTTAGCTGTAGAGCTACAACGTATTATCTTTAAAATTTGGTTTTGAATGCCTAGTTTTCTTAATAGAGCTTAGTCTCACAAGCTTGTATCTCTTTGGGTATGGACTGATTTAATTCTATATATGTCTCGTACTGTCAAACTAGACCTGTCCAACTGCAGTGTGTGCTGCACGTGACTGCATGGCTGTCCACGTCTTCTTGCTTCTGTAGCTCACTTTAAAAAAAAAACAACAAAAAAACCAAAAACAAACTGAATGTAGGTTTCAGTGCTGCTGCAATGCTACATTGAAAGATGACTCATATTGATACAGATAAGATCCCAGAACTCCTTTTGCAATTGTGTGGTCTGCATTTCCAATAAGAGCATCTGGAGAAGGGTTTCTAAATGCTGTTGGATGGTGTGAAAAAGCGAGATGGAGATATGCACCCAGGAGAAGAACTCGGAGTCTTGGTAGTTAGGAGAGGAAGGGTACGGGTAGGGGGTGCAGCAAATTGGGGAAGTATCTGATTGCTGTGAAATGAGCCGTTGGACGTGAGGGCTGCTGAGCACAAGCGTGCTTGGGGGACCCTGCAGTGCTGCTTTTGGTTCTGGCAAGCTGCTGCCGTTATGGTTTGGCTTGCTGGGAAGGGCAGGGGAGGACACTAGCATAGTGGGTTCGCTATGCTGTTGCCCTTCAGGCAGTGACACTTGGGGATCTAGCGTGAAAGTGGAAAGTATGTTTTTTGGAAAGCTTCCTGGGGCAATTTCCTATCAAGCAGCTTTTGCCATGTGTGGTGTTGCTCTGTAATGCACATCCATAAAGTATTTCCACGAACCATGGAAGTAATGCATTCCCAGGCTTATTTACCCTCTTGCCCCTTGGATTGTGCGTTGTCTGCGTTAAACCTAAGTAAATGGGTTTTGTAGAAGTGACCTATGTTGGGGACAGCAGGTGCAACAAACAGCCCGTTCAGCCCCTGTACTTCTGGCCCACATCTTAAGGAAGAGCAGTGTCTGCTGGGCACAGGCACAGCATGTCGGGAGTGCCCTATGGAGAGCGCGAGTTCCTGCCATAGGCTGCAGAAGACCTGATTTTCAGGGGCCTGGAAAAGGTAACCCCTCAGCAAATGGTTTGTAGCGTGGGCTTTGCAAACACGTTGGATTTCTTTCCTTGGTATGAGTCAGGATACGATTTTGGCTATAAGAATCAAATTACTCTTTGAGAGATTTCCATGGAAAAGAGGTGCAATGTGGGGAAAAGAGAAGGGGAGGAAGGAGGATTGCTTTCTTTCTGTCTTCTTGGAAATGTCCGGGGAATGGCTCAGCAGGAGACAGTGGGAGCATTTCCTGCTGTCCCAGGTGGCTTGTTTGGGATCCACTCTAAACATACCCACCAGGGAAAGCATTCTCCTGGTAGGTTTTGAAGAGGACCAGCTTTGAGCAGGTTTCAGGACAAGTCTTTTGAGTGTGCCCAGCATGGCAGTCTGCTGCTAAGAGGCAACCTGTTGTAGTTCCTGAGCACAGGCACTTTCCACCCTGTTTATAATTTTCAGCACAGGTTTGTGGAATGTGTACACTGGACAGGACAGGAGAAATCCTGGATGAACAAAATCTTATTTAGATCTGTATGCATGTGTGTTACTAACACAAAACCACAGTGCAAACAAACCCTGCCCAGCAGGGACTGTGTTGCAGAAAGAACGAGAGCACTGTTGACTCAAAACGTTCCCTGTCTTTCCAATGAACTTAAATGAGTTCCAGATATTTCACTGGTTCCTGGTTCCTCTGCTGGTTATGCAGATGAGTATTTTAGTGACTTGCATTTTTTTCTAAAGATGCTTTCTTTTTGGTTTTGTATGGGGAGGACGGGTAAGGGAGGAGGTTGGAGAAGTCACTCTAAAAATGAAAGCACAAGTTAAAGTGTTTATTCAGTATATTAAGATATAATTGATGGTTGCAAAAGGCAGGGGTTTGTCTCCACTTTTCAGAGTGCTTTTGTGGCTTTGCACAGACTTTGCTTGCTGCAGATCTGGGGAAGGCAGAATGTGGTGCTAGATAAGAGCAAAACCAAGCACATAGCTGTTCAAGGTGTTGCCTATCGTTAAACAGAATCTTTTCTGCAGAAGAGATGTTTTGAGAGGGAAGAGGAAGGTTGACCAAGAATTAAATTGTTCAGTGTTGGTGTCTATTTTATCTTTGAGATTTCTGCGGTCATCAGACTGGCCCTAAAAGAGATGATACTGTGCACTCCAAAACCTGACTAAAGTTTAAACAAATTGAAATTGTGAATCACAAGCTGTGTTAAAAGGTATAAATATGCTTAAAAAATACAAGCATCTATCCAGCTGGGCAAAGCACAGGAAAGTCCATCTTGATGTTTACAGTTGCAATTAAAATAATGGAAAGTAACCGTCTTTCCCAGCAAGCCTCCACTGGTTTGCTTTCTGTTAACTCTGTTTTGGGGGCTGCAGTTAAGGACAGCACTGTCTGTGTTAGCAGTATGGTGATAGACACAATTAGTGTTGCCTCCTCTTCCAGGAAAAAAGCCAATAGATGTCATGCAACGTATCTAAAAATGGACGGTGACGACATCCATTTTATGCTTTGTTTGATCCAGTGTAATACTGTTGTGCTGCTGCTGTCTGGAGGAGGGGCTGAATTAAAAAGATACATGTTTGTATTGATCATAAGGCTCACTGTATGAGGCAACTTTTGTATTTTGTTGCTTAGAAGTTCGTGCAACTTCTGCTACAAAATAATGCTGGGGACCTGCAGGCTTCAGTCTGGGTTTTTGGCAGTTGTGGGGTTTTTTAATTTATTTTTGCTTTCCACTTCCATCTCAAATTTGGCCTTTACCAACATCTTCAGAAAAAGAGGGCAAGGCTTTCGAGCTGCTGGCTTTTTTTTCAGTAGCGAATCTAAAACAAAATTCAGTTGCATAAGCAGTTGTAACTGGGAAAATGCATTCCTGTGACTGTCTTTAGAAGGAGCATTTTTCTGGAAATCTCTGATGAAGTGGCATTGTGATCACTTTACTGTCACATTCTCCAGTGGACTTACAAGTGGGTTTTAGTTTGCCTGAGGGAGTGTTAACCTTTGATTTTCCTGACTTAAGGGTTATAACTGGATAGAGAGATCCCTGCAGGTCACTCTCCTCTGGGGCACCCCAGGGTTCTTCAGGTTCTGAACAGCCAGCCAAACTCTGGCGTGAGTGCATAAGGATTGTCCAGGGCTGAAAATACCAGGGGATACAGGTGGACTTGGAAATCCAGCTAAGTGAGCTTGTTGGTGTCTGTCAAGCACATAGCAGTATGTGGAAGTGCTCTACTAAGCGTATGTGCCTCTTTATCTCTCTGGCTTAATTTTTGTCCTGAACACAAAATTATTGGTACGGGGAGAAGGTCTGGGCAACCACAAATATGGATTCTCTTCCCACTAGTGTTAGCTCTATGGTGCTGATAGGACTAGGAGAGCAAAACCATACTGCTCCTCTTACGGCTGGGAAATTGTTCTGGCTTTACAGACAGAGTTCAGCCATCTGGCTGAATTGCTCAACTCTACTCTCATCTCCAAAACTGCAGGAGAAACTATATGCACTTCTGTAATTTGTTAGGATTTTGCTTGAGGCACAATGTCAAGGGGACCATGAAGGAGACACTGTCTGTGAGCCAGCAGAACATTTTTCAGCCATACCCCACCATCACTTGCTTGGGTAGCAAATGGAAACAACTATTTAAAAGCAGAGGAAAATGTCTGAAGTGAATCGGTGGTGGTGTTGCAGTTTGCAGGGGGATGCACTAGCTTCCTGTGACTTGGAGCAGGGCAGGGATTGTGGTCTGTCATGCCCAGTGGCTGGAGCAGAACATGGGGTATGGCCACTTTCAACATGAGCTCAGATCACGAACCACAGAAGCTGAGGTTTCGGGCGAAAAGGGCTGGGCATCTGGCTGATAGTCACATCAAACAGACGGCCAAGGCAAGGATGTGACCAGAGAGAACCTATGCTGGAAGTCCTTGAATCCACGCTAAACACTGCTGCCTGCAGCGAAGGGCATGTAGAGATGGAGCAGGTTGGAGCAGGCTTGTCAGGAGGGGAAGGTGAGCTGGACAGCATGAGGCAGAAACCAGAATGATGAAACTACAGATGTAGGTAAAGACTGGGAGCTAGGGGGGAGAAATGGGGTTGGGGCAAGAGGAAAGGCCAGAAATCAAGACTAAGCAATAAAAGTTGCTTGCTGCAGTCATGTTCAGCTGTTGAGAGACTGGGGGACTTTCCGTGTTTGATGGATGAACAAGGCATCAAGCTGCTGTGCTGCCGTGGCTTATCTAGGACCTTTGGTCTTTCTGGAACTACGTGCTGGAGGGTGACACTAATATGCCTGGAGGAGGCATCGCTGTTGGTTTGCCTTTGCCAGTGCTGTGGGGGAGACAGAGCTTCAGCCACTAGAGCTGTTGGTATAACGCTGCTTCTTGCAAAACCCAGCCAGTGCCAGCCCTTCAAAGACCAACAGTCAAACTCCAAATCACTAGCTTACAAATCATGTAATTTTAAAAAGTATACCTGGGGTGCTTCACTCTTGTTTTCTGGTGCTGGTGCCTTTGAGGATCTAGCTTGCCAGCTTTGACCATAATTCAAAGATCTAAATACAGACTTTTCAAGTGGGGAGTTTGGAGATTTATTTATTTATTTATTTATTTATTTAAATGAAGCTAAAGGGACTTGGGTTATTTGAGATGTGACCCAAGTCTAAGCAGTCTTTCCAGCCACTGCAGTTAAGGGGCAGCAATTTCCATAGCAGATGATAGCACACGAGGGGGTGACGCAGCTGCTGTTGCCTCCAGCTGCTTGTTACTGTCCGGTATCAAAGGCAGAAGTAGCTGGTACCAGCTGGCTTGCAGGTAGTCTTCATGCATGTGCTTCTGTTCCTTAGTGAGACATCTTAACCACATTACTAACTGAGAGGTGGGATTGAAGAGAATTAAGTAACTCCTTGATTACAAGAATTTAGGACTTCTTTGAGAAAAATGTTCCATGTGAGACCCGAGGCACATCACAAGCTGCCAAAACTGCAGGCTGGCTCTCAGACAAAAGAAATGTCATTGGTGCTTCCAAACTGTGTAGCTAAGGTTTTTCTCACTTTGTTTTTTATTTTCTTATCTGAAGCCATTTTTCACGTGAACACCCAAAAATGGGGTACATACCAATTACTAGAGCCTCCTATGGTGCTTTGTAGCATCAGCTGATTATGGAGAACAGCAACGAACAGAACCCAGAGGAGTGGGAATCCACGCCTGCCTTCCCTGCAGGTGATGGTGAGATCCCAGAGCTCATACACAGCCCCAGATAATGGAAAGGAAGGTGGCTGTCGTGCTGTGCGTTGACTTGTGCTAAGAGCGCAGAACCAGGATATATGACAGATTTTGTTGTCCTAAGAAAATATTATTAAGGATTTTCTTTTTTCTTAAAAATTGTTTCATCCTCTCTTGGGAAGCCTGTAATAAGAGAGTTGTTGGGGGGAAGAAAGAAAGAAAATAATGCTGATTATTTAAATTTAGGTGAGTATTTCCAGTTCTCCATTGTAGCTCTTAAATAAAATTAAAAAAATTAAAAAATTGACACATCTGTGAATGGCCTCATAAAGCTTCTCAGGGGGAAGTAACAGATGAAACATTCACCACCTGGAACCCGGAGCAGTTGTGTGTTAGACAATGTTTTCCTGGGCTCTGCCTGCTGTTGCAAGTGCGATGGATCGCCTGCTGTCTGTAGATCTCAGTACTGCTTAGGAGCTGGTGTCTCGACTGAAAAGATAGTTGGACTTTGCCCCAAGTTATCTGGGCTTTTTTTTGCAGTTTTATTAGTAGTCATAAATATATACATACACACCAGGATGTTGAGAATTTCCTATAGTATTTGATGGTAAGCATTTGGTCGCTAACTGACCGGTGTGAATCTTATCTGTATGAAGTCTATGGTCAAGGGAAAGACAGGGGCTCGATCATTTTAAAAAGATGATAGACTTGAAAATCAGCTGGAGCCTCAGAGCAGCCTAGTCATGGGCGTTTGGCAGAACTGCCTGATTTTCAGGATAACGTAGTGAGTGTTGAACAACCTAGTTGTGATCAGTGTTGTCTATGCTGTTGGCGATGATGCAAGATCTAATGCCAAGAAATGGTGCTTTTAGGCAGTGAAAGAGGGTGTACACTTAATTTTAAGGAAGTCTGCTGGCCTACTCCGGGGTGGGGGAGGGGAGGAATCAGTTTATACAGAGCTGTGATAAACTCCTGTTCAGCAGCACAAAGCTCAGCTATTGTGACATCTAGGTATTATGTTTCTGGCCAGAATTTTGTTCTTTTGGGTACATAAGTTGCAATGATGTCAGAGCTCAGCTAGCCAGGACACTCATAAAGGAAAAAGCCACTAAAACTCACATGAGAAGTGGTTTGCTGTAGTAGAAAGGCAGAGGGGGGAGGGCTGAAGGCACTACTAGTGTGTTCCTTAAGCTGCTTGAATATGGGGGTGGTGAATGCTTGAAGCTCTTCAGAATGAGTGGGATAACCCCAAAAATAGTGCTTTACAGCACTATTTTACAGTAGCAGTTAGTGATTAAAACCTTTAAAAGATGGGAATTGATCCGAACAGGTTAATCTCCACTTGAGACTGGCTTTTTTTTTTTTTTTCTTCCCCCCTCAGATGGAAAAGGATCTGAGGTGCTGTGTTAGTCTTTGTCCAAGTGCCCTGAAGACGAAGGGGATGCGTTAAAAAGGAGGGTAACAGGCACACCGCCATTCCCTCCTCACTGCTGGGTGTTGCGATCACTGTTAACTGCAACAGATTTAGAAGCAAGGCGTTACTTTCTAGGCCTGCTGAGCACCCTGTGTAGAAAGGGAGGGGATGATAGCCCATTTACGCAGCTAAGTCAGAAGATTTGCTGTTGTTTGAGAAGCTCAACGGGTGCCTGTTGGTTTGGGTACTGCATGTGCCAAAGGCAGTCAGTCATCTGAAGGGTCAAGCACCAACAGCTTCCACACAGTCCAGTCTGAATCTAAGCAGATATTTCAAAATGGATTTCTTGATGACTCTGTCCTCTGACGGCATGATCAGTGTTATTACACGGGCAAAACTGGCAATTTCTATAGGGAAAAGGATTGGCACGTTTAACAACAGCATTGGGATAAAGGACTGGTGGGCGAAGTGGAGGCTTGGATGGGGGGAAGCCCGTTATTCATGGCCTTGTCAGTACTGTAAGAATATGATGGCTTATGTTACTGCCTCAAAACCTGAAGTGGGGAACTGTGGCAATCCGGGCTGTAGAATGTCATTTTGTCAACTTAATTTTCTTTCTTTTTTTTTTTTTTTTTTTTTTTTTTTTTTTTTTTTTAAAGGGTAGTGGTAGAAGAGGCACCCTCAGCTCCTCAGACAGAAATACACTTTTGAAATGGAAGCGGCAGTCTGAACCATAGGCCATGATTCAGAAGGTCGGTCTGCATGGCATTACTTCTCCATTTGAGGAAAGCTGGATAAACTCTGCAAAAAGTTGGTGGTACGGACCTTTGGCAGGCTACTTCCCAGCTCTCACATATGGGTAACTTTTGTTCTTTCATTCTTCAAAGATCAATGCAAACCTTTATTTTCTATAAATAATTTAATAAATACTTTTGTTTTACAATGATACAACAAATAACAAATTCATAGCAAATGAGTCACAAAGAATTTAAGATCAGTATACTTTAATAAGGCATCAGTGTCAAAATACATTTCCTTATCAAGTTAAAGTTCCCATACAGTTATAATATTGTCAATAAGAATTCAGCAATATAGATTATGAAACAATTATGATTAAAAGTATGATTAATATTAAGACATGGAATATTTTTTCAGAGTGTTTTAGTAAACTGTTAGGGTATAACATTTTTAATGCTGAAACTACACAAATAAGAAACAGAAGAGCAGTATTCAAGTGTCTTTAATCTTTGAAGCCTTTTAAGTCCTTGCCACTGCAAATTTGTCAAATCTGGCTTGCCAATTTTCATCAGATTTTGATGCTTAAATGTATTTTTTTCTACACAGTAATAACTTCACTTTAGGTGTAGATTATTTTTGGTAATAAACTCTTGAAATATTGCCTACAATAGGGACTATCATATTTTTTTTACGTTATGTACCAATAACAAAGGATCTTCAGCTTTTGTAAGTATGTGTGGTTAAGAAACAACAGAGCGAACTCTGAAGTGCTCAGTGAACCCAAGGCTCCCTCTCTGCAAGTGTCAGTGCATGATATAAAGCAATTTTATAAACCAGGCTTCAGCAGAATCAGAAGTCTCAATGTTTAAATGTGGTGTAATTTAAACTTTCAAATCCCTTTGCCTTTGAAAGCATTCAAAGCCTTATTTTTCAAAATATGTGCATGACAACTAATGATAGTTGGAAAGGAGCTCTGAAAATGTCTGGCTGCCTTTTAATGACATTTCAGCTACTGATTAATGTGAGGCAAGTAAAAATGATTGAGACTTGCAAGTCAGCCGTTCATCTCACTACACAATCTTTAATTCTTTTTGTCTGCTTATAACTGAGTTAGCCTAATACACTGGGAAATACTACTTTAACTTTCAGTTTTAATGATTCAATAGTGCAGTTATATTGCTAGGTAGCATATAAAATGAAAGAGGGTAGCATTAATCAGAGGTGTTAGTACTGGCCGCTGGTCAGATTCCTGAAATATCAGCAACACCATAACAAATACTACTAGTTCTAGCAGAAACAGCTCTTAAAGTTGTTGTGTCCTAGATACAGCAAAAGTACCAAAAGATGATTAACAATGGACCCAGAGAGAAATCAAAAAAAAAAAAAAGGAAACAACAAAACAAGAAACCCCAACACAAATGAAAACAAACACAGGTCTAAATCCTCCACTGGGGTAAATTTGTAGGGCTCCCTTGACTGTAGAGCTAAGCCAGTTTAAGGCAACTGAGAATGTGCCTTGCTTCTGAGGAAAAAAGCTTACAACGTGCAACTTTCACAGATACCCACAAACATTGTAGTTCACCATTCACATTTCTTTCATCAAAGTGTATAAAAAATCAAGTGAATGGGGGGAGGCAGAAGGCTGGGATTTTTCCTTAGTATGCTTTTCCAAAGGTTATTAAAGTTGAAATATGGTAAATGCTGGAAAACAGAAAGGCTCAAAGGATTTCAATTTGGCAGATGAACAAAAAACTGTGGTTGGAGATCAAATTTGTTTCATTCATCTTTGGCAAGAAAAATAAATCTTTGCAGTACTGCAGCCAAAGTATCATGTGATGATGAGGAATTTATACCACAGCTTTTTATAAGCATGAAATTTGAAGAAAATTTCAGAGTATAAATTACAGGTAATGAGATAAGGGGAGGGTAATCAAACTCTCTAACCAACACTTTAATTGCAATAGAGAAAATACAGTAGATGTATTTCTTTAATATGAATAATAAAGAGAGTAACTTCGAAAGGCCACTATTTGGTAATGTGAACAGGTTCAATATCTTAGTAAAATCCTGTAAAAGTGTATTGGGTATTAGAAATTGTCTACTTGCAAAAATATATTTAAAAACTGAAGCTGTTTTGAACAGTATAGGCCACAGAATATTGCAGGATCACTCAGGTTGCCTGGTCCAGCGCTCGGAGCAGTTCACTGCCCTGCAGAAGCGTAGAGCTGCCCAAAACAGGGACGTTCACCTCACAGTCATATCTTGTCAACTCGGGCAACAAGTAGGGTTCAAAGGAGGGCCCCAGCAGACGACTGGTCATACCTGGAAGAGATGAATGAAGTAAGTTGTGGTGCTGAGACCAGAGACAGAGAGAGGACTTCTTTCCTCTCTCTGTCTCTTCTGTTTACACCAGTTATAATTTAATTTTGTGTTTACATCAACGTGCCTCAAACCAACATGAGTTACAGGTTTCAGAGCAAACCCATGCATTGCTATGCGCTGCCTTCAACTCTTGCAAGTGTGTCACACTGTGCAGTTTTTCACCTCCACCCCAGTTCAGATCGTTCTGAGACAAATGATATTGGTGCAGGTGAAGAACACTGTAGTAAACACCACAGTTTCTAAATTGACGCTCACTCCCCTTATATATTAAAAGTGGCTGCTCCCCTTATATTAAAGGAGACATATATGTGTCCCCTTTAATTACTTATTTTAACTTTTAGAAGGGCACGTGTTAAGACTTTAACCTACAAACCTCCCATACCAATGCTCCAGTGAAGTTATTTAGTACAATTTAATCAGTTCCATCACAGGACAGTAGTATGGATGGAGGATGACTGGACCTCCAAGGTAAAAAGGTATTAAAATATTTTTCCTCATATATTACAAATGTAAACATTAAAGTTTCACACTAAACAACAGAACTAATTTTTCATTCTGTGAAGCAATACATATTTGGTTCTTAGTTTATCATCCTCCATATTTTTTTAAGCGTTTTCTTTCACAGAATTAGTATTGGAACTAAATACCAACATCTCCCAATTTCTGTATTTGACAGCTCTTACCTGATGCTTTATGAGCTGGCTGGACAGTAAAGTCCTGATAATGGGAACTGTAAAACGGAGGGGGAAACACTCCTGCTTTCAGATTCTCACCAGGACTGCCACAGGTGGGTTGCTGCTGCTGCTGTTGCAATTGATTCATTGGTTGGCTCAGACCTCTCGAATTACAGACAAATTCATCTGATTTACAAAGTAGGAAAAAAACAAAGTCAAATTAAGCCAGTGTAATAATTATAGTAGATAATACTAAATCAAATTGAAGTGATCCTTGGTGTGACGTTCACACAGCGTAGGCATACCTACAACTTGTCACAAAGGAAGCCCAGAAACAGCACTAGCTCTAGAAGTAGTATTGCACCCAAGATACGGGTCATGGTCAAGATATAGGGACATGGTTTAGAAGTGGGCCCGGTAGAGTTAGGTAACGGTTGGACTTGATGATCTTAAAGGTCTTTTCCAGCCGTAACGATTCTATGATAAGCTTGTGTAAGGAAACACAATGTTGTAGAGAAAAAGCATCAGTTCTAGCTCTGAGATGTCCGCATCTTGGATCAGCATGAGGTAAGCCCATCTCCATTAAGCTGATCTCTGATCTCTGTTACCTCCAAAGCAAGGGTGTGAACATACATGAAACCATCTACCCGGTAGTTATCAAATGTACCTTAAGTTGTTCAGCCCTTAGTGATACAACCTGATCTTTAATTTTAGCTTAGTGTAATATTTACAGAGCTTATTTACATTTCCTTTTGAAGGAGTTTTTGTTTCTATTCAACCTGTCTTAAAATTGTGTTTCAACACGTAACATTGCAAAACCACTTTCTTTTGTCTTACCAGTAAGAACACTTGTGCTGAGAGACTTTTTTTCTGTAACCAAGGAACAGGTTTCCCCTTTGAGAAATTTCATTCTCTTCCACATTAGGTGAGATGGGTTAATGACAGACGGATCTTCCTAGAATGTGAAGAAAAGCAAAACAAATAATTACACCGATGACAGTGGTGAGTCTGAAGTTGTGAAGGGGATGCATTTCTTACGATTACCCCACTCAGCTGTTGCAATGCTTGTTCTTCATAATCCAGTTGTTGTTTCAGTTTCAAACTGTTAGACAGTGCAGTTCTTGCTGGGTTTACATCTATGCCTCCTTGCCCAAAAGCATCTAGGGGCCTGTGGAGGAAATCTCTGAGTGAGCAGGGAGGCAAATCTAAACCATCTTGTTCATTTATACAGATTCTTCTTTTATTTAAAGACATTTAAGGTGTCTTTGACACATGACAGTGGACAGACCTCAAACGTCAAATGTTTTTATTTCCTTTTGTTAGTCATCCCACAAGCTTTGGAAACTTTTGACTTCTTTTGCGATCAAAGACTAATGAAAGTCCAGCATAAACAGCCTCTAGGAATCTCCAGACAGACATAAAAATGCTGTGACAGACATAAAGTCATGTGATTTTTTTAAGGCTAGGATACTGAGAGCCACACCTGTCCCCTTGCTTTGCATACTAAACATGAACACACAGGTTACTGTTTGGGGACAAACCCTCTCTTTCCAGATGCATATTTGGACATTGGTATTTCTGCCAACAAGAAGAAATCACAGAAAGCAAACTGCAGCTAAATTGCACAGCTTCATGTTTTAAAATGACCATTGCAATTCTGTGTATTTCCTGAATGTTCAAACATGACCAACACTGAAGATCCACACTCTGCATGCTACCCAAGAGCTGCAGAGAAACTTCTAGCTACAATAGGAAACTTCTAGGACTGTAGCCTCTGGTCTATATCTCATCCCATACTGTTCACACGTGTAAGGAAGTGATAAAGGAACCCCCCCCTGTAATATCAACTCTTAGTTGTAATATTTATGTATGCCAACAGTAAAAGTACTGTCATCCCTCCCTCTCCCCTGTTTTCTGTTGTGCAAAGAATATGTGGCAAATAAGAAAATATACATGGGTCCCAGCTTACTGCTGGACCAGTATGCCTTTTCAGCATTTTTTTTTATAACTACATAAAGTTATTGTGCAGGCTTGGCAGAATTACTTGGGTAATCTTTACCTGACCAGCAGGAAATCCATTCAAGCATCCTTACAGGCAGCAAAAAATTAGCCCACTTCTGATTCCCCCAGACTGACTGCCGCTGGGAGAGCACCACACTCATTTCCCCAAAAGTGTAAGTCTGATGCCTATCAAAACAACTACTCCAGCTGAACTAAGAAAAAAGAATTTTTCAGTATTATGACCTTCCTCTCCCCCAAGTATTTTCTGAGTAAAATGCACCGTTATACCCCCGAAACTCTTACCTTTTTTTATATATGGGCATGCTGGGAGAATGCACTGGTGGCCCTGAAGGGGAACGTGATAGGGATCCTGAGTATTTATCCATGAGTCTCCATTTAGCAGGAACATATTCTAATGGGGGATCAGGTGGCCACTGGGTGTTTGGTCTTCCTCCCATCGAAGACAGGGGAGTGCTGGCTTGGTCGTGGTACAGTGGCAGTGATGACCTACCCACATTGTTGAAGAACACCGATGACAGGGACCCATGACCAGGGTTAATGTTTTTATTTGATAGCTGTGGGCAATATTTCTCTGGGAGGAACTGATTCTGTGAAGCAGAAGCAAGGGGTTGGAAGATGGTACTCATGCTACTTAGACTCTGCTGGGTATTTTGTGTGCTTTCAGAGAGAGGACGTTCTTCTTGGCAGATTGGGCTGAGCTGGAAATCTTCTCCATCCATAGGAATGTAAGGAGCCAAGGTTTCAAGGTCCAGTTCATTGAAGTCAGTCTGCACAAAAATAAATTAAGGTGATAAAGAAACTAAAAGTTAATAATCGTTGTGGCAGTTAGTGTGATATGAAATACTAGTAGATGTGAAGCTGAAAAATCACTGTATGCCAAATTCACCTACATGAAAACTGGCCAGCTCCTATGTAAAGATCTTATTTCTATGACTAGCATACATGTTTCATCATATCATCATCAGCAAAGTAAGACAACAAACTGAAGAAAAAAACTTCCAGATAAGCAGTATTTGCTAAAGCAGCTTGCATGCAGCCTGCAACATCACCATGATCTGAACTAGATCTTGTGTTTCATTAAGCTTTGAATAACTTGCTGCCTAGACTCTACGACATGTGGCCTGTAGTGCAACCTCAGGCTTTTTTGTGCTAAAATAGAAAAAACAGCTTTCTCATAACCCAGCTGCATGAAAAAAAAAGCATCTAAAAATGCAAAAGTTTAAAAAGATGTAGTTGGAAGGACATTATTCTGCTTAGATCTGTTTGGTTCCCCCCTGCCCCCACCCCTTGGAGAACTAGTCATATTTAAATTCATTTCTCTTGGTGTTTGACCAGAGCTGAACAGAGAGGGAAATGAATGTCGGCCCACCAGTCAGCTCATGACATGGGCACTTTTCTAACACTCACTTTTCCCACCAGACAAACCTGCTGATGTGGTGGGACACACCTGTGCAAGCAGATGCTGAGTCTGACAAAACTGAAGTTTGCACATGTCAAGTCTTGCACTGAGTTTGATCCCAATCCATGTTTTCCTTCTATCTGTCCACTCTTTCTATTGCTTTCCTTGCTGTTTCTACGTCCAAACCTAGATGAAGTTTCCTTGGGATATGGACTACAGCCTATGTGTACCTTACTAAGTCTGCAAATTTGCACTGGCAAACTGAGGCACCTCATTTGGGCCCAAATCACCTCAAACTTTCCATAGGATTAATAGAAGGAGATGAGTGTAAGGTCTGAGCAGCCAGCCAGCCATGCCTGTTCCTTTCTCTTAAGAAATATAACAAAAGCCATTTCAATTAAGTACCTAAAGTTAAGCATGCCGAATCAGGCCTACACTTTTTATTGACTTGATGTAATGTTGTAATAGTGCAGGATTAAGAGAGTTATTTATAGAGGGAATTTCTACACTTACACTGTGATTAGAATGCAGGAGACCGATACTTTGTTACTTTATGTGCAAGTAATTTTCACATCTCTGAAATCCTCTAAGAGGTAAAAGACAAGAGGAATAAATCCAAAATGACAGTTTTCATTTTGTAGTTAAAGGGGGCACGTGCTATGAGGGGCATTTCTTTCTCACTTTGAGGTTTTGCAAGAATTAATTTATTTATATTTTTGTTCTAGAAAGGATGTTTATTTGCTAGTTATTACGCCAGATTTTTAAAAAATGCTGCTGCTTATATTCCTTATCCAGTCTACAGAAGCTTCCAAATTCTGAAAACTCTCTGCTGCTTCTTTCTTCTTAGCAGTACTACCACAGTGACACCCCAAGGCACTTGCTTCAGAGAGTTAGGGGTAGAAATTTACATACCAGCTTTTGAAAGTGTACATTTTTGTTAGTGTTGTGCATCAGAGTTTTGGTGTATATGTGCAAATGCAGTCTGCATGTATATTACTATATCTGCACATACGGCATGCATCTGTACCACCTGCTAGCAGGGGTCTGATTTTTATGGCTTTTGGAAGAGATACTAGTTCCTTACCTGAGAGTTGCACTGACTTTTTGATTCTGTGTCCATGGCAAAGAGTTTTTCAATCACCTCAATCTTAAGATCTTCATCCACAGAACTGTAGTAATCTCCCGGGCTGCTTGGCTGCACAGAAATAAGAATTTGCTATAAGCAGCAAGACAACCACAGTATTGTCTTGGCATCATGCAGTTTATACTGTGCTAATCAGTAACAGAACTTTCCTATAATACCAGGCTGCATATATAGCATCCTCAGAACCCAAAACTGTCCGCTTCTGTCATATACTTTTCTCCAACACAAGATTACCTGTTACTACAAAATTTGAGAGCTATACTGATTAGTAAAGGCACCCAATACAGGAACCTAGTTGTTGTCTTAGTTTAAATGTTTTCTTGGCAATTCAGACCAGCAACATGAGATGTACACTACTAAATGCTTGCGTCAAGAGGGGAGATGCTTAGCACTACCCCAATGTCTTTATTAAAATTGGGCATCCTCTAGTAAAGGCTGGCTAAGAGTGGCTCCGGCTCTTGCAGACAACACCCTGAAAGCACATTCATTCTTCCAGTGAGGAACTCCATGGAGCTGCTCTCAAAAGCCCAAGCTGGGTAAAGTTTCTGGACTAGAGACCACAGATTCTAGTTAACAAACAAAAAGAGGCCATACAGGTCTGGGACAGTGTTGCTAGTGACCACACCATTTTACATTGGCTTTTTATTTAAGGCTAACTCCATGAAAGGTGGTAGCACGCTCAGCTACTAGTTGTTTTATAGGTTATAGTAATTATTGAGGGACAGCTGGGAGAAAATAAGGATTGCAATGTAAAGGCAGGATGCAGTTCCCATTAGATGTTTTTGCTATTGATTCTTAAGATATACATAGTATTGGAGGGATATAGATACACTGGGCCTTGTTAATAAGCAATGAGACAGAACTTCTAACAGGAAAACGTGTATCGATGTGACTCACATACAAAACATAACATGCATTTATTTTAAAGCTCTTCTTACCGTGGAACAACTACTGTTGCTGCTTGCGCTTGGAGTACTGCTGCCAGGTGCAATCTGAGGCATTGTAAAGGATGGTATCGTCAGCGTTTCACCTTGAGCGGCGCGGCTTTTCACTTCCACTGGCCATGCTTTGTTTGGTGTCAAAACAGCACCAGTGAAGGCAGGGGCTTCCTCAAACTTCTGTGTCCCTGCATGGAGTTTTAACAATATTAATGGATGCTGTTAGGTTGTGCTGTGTTATGATATAATTGCAGCTATTCATTGAAAGTAAACACTGCTCCTAGTTGCCATGACAGTAAGTTGGCATAGACTTAATGCATGTTGTTTAGTCAGCAAGAAAGCCTGATTCTGCTCTCATTCACAGAAATTTTCCACTGGTGTGAGCACGTGGGCTCTTATAGCCATTACTCCTGATTTGTACACACAGCAAACAGACCTTGTCTGTTAAGTTTCTAAATGTAGGCTCATATTGTGGCTCTTTGTTGCACAAAAATTATTCATACAAATACTAACCAAAATCCAGGGAAATAATGGCATCGCCAGGTGTTGGTGCCAGCTGAGCAAGTTCCTCTGGTTCCTCCTTTAACTTAGTAAACAAGAAGTCGCTCTTATCTGTTCCAGGGATGCCACTCTTGTAGGTGGTGCCCATTGTCAGCAGGTGAGGCTTGAAGAGTGATTCCGTTTGGTCCATGGAAAACACAACATCGTTCTTCTCAATTTCACTAACAAGAAAACAGGGTTTAGGTATTTTGCACTCTAAAAAGAAAAGATGCGGGTAATGCAGGCAGTACAAACTCTCTAAAGTTGAGGCCCGTACAAGCGTTTTGGCCTCTCTCATGCCAGACTCTCGACAGGCGAGGCACGGTTCCAGCGTTGCTGAGCACCACCATCTCAGATGACGCAGAGACTGTGGTCAGGACTTCTGTGGGAATACTCGGGGCTTTGTTGCTCTGCTTTTTAAAGGGATGTAATCGAGGCTATAATGACCTAGACTATCACTCAAATAAGTATTTCCTATTTTGGCCCCATCTAGGACCAAAAATACTTGAGTTTTGCCAAACAGAGGCAAAACTCCTGATTGGTCCTGATTTTTGAGATGGAAAACAGCTTCTCCTAGCAACATAAGATACAATTGCTACTTGATTTTATCTCTCGGTCACAGCATTAGAAAAACCAAACATATTAGCAGTTGTGTTACGCAACAAAATCTTTAGTGCAAGCTTTATACTCTGTTGTATCAGCAGAGCAGCCGCTCTGCAGAAGAGAAAGGCTGTGGTGTATTTCAACAGCGTGTATGGGAAAGGGCATGCCACATTTTTCATCGATGTCTAACATCAGTAAACAAGACTGAACCAACATGACTAAACTGATTTCAGAATAACAACACTGAATAAATAGACCGTTCAGAAGTTTCTCTGATTATTGCATTTCTTCCGGCACATGAGTACATAGTTTTTCTGTCCCGTACAACTTACCTCAGCACATAGTTGACACAGACGATACACTGAGGCTGCAGGTTGCGCGTATTGTAAATCACTGTTCCTTGAGTCTCCAGCCATACGTATCCACCATGCTTGGCCAGCATACGGTACTGGCCCGTCACTACTTGACCTTTTGTACACACTGAGAAAAGGGGGCAGAGATATAAATAATGCAGCAGGACAGGAACGCACAATATGTAACACTTTTTTTAAATAAACCCACTTCTGAGTTTTCATTATGCAAAACTACACCAAGACATTTATTAGCAAGGATGCTTAACTTTGGGAAAATTTGGCCATTTTAAATATAAAGGGGGATGTTAATTTGAGGTCTCAAGATTTTAGAAGGTCTGAGTATTCAGAGTATGGGATTTTTTATATTTTTTTTTGCATTTAATTTAAGATCCTAATTGCCCCCAAATAATGCTTGCTCACTGCACATTTCCTGAAAGGCCCTGTTCTAGAAGCGCCTCAGTTTAGGCTCCCAAGCTGATCTGTAGAAAAGTGGATTTATTTAGGTGATGGATAAGCCCAAGAGTCAGATTATTTAAAAGCTATACTCACAAAAAAATCGAAAAATTCTCATGGTTTAAATCTATACCTATCTCTTTTTATACCTTAGAGCTAGGAGCTGGAGATATCAACACCACAAATAAAGTGAAGGTGGCAATAGCACAGCATTCTTCTTAAGAGCCTGAAGAAGTAATATCACTCTTAAAAAAGTATCAAAATTAAGAACCGTAAATGGGACTGGTTTGCCTAGGAGAAAAAAAATAAAGCTGAACTACTGTATTTCTCTGTCTGCTTGAACTGTCTTGTTCCTCTGCAATAGCTTGAAATTAGCAGCCTAGAAATAACCAAGACTCATGTGACAAATTAAATATTGTTTATTTAACTTGAAATGCTTTTTTGAACTAGCCCGTGTTCCTCAAGCACTAAACTGACAATACTACAACTCAGGTTTAAAGCTTCATCTAGATGTCTGAAGGATGAAATCCTTCCCCCCTCCCCCCGCCCAAATATTTTGTAATATTTGAAGAGAATGAGTTTTCAGTATGGAGCTCTGGACTTCTGAGGTGTTGTTTTATTGCACCATGTCTGTTGTAAATCCTTTCCTAAAAGCAATGACCATTGTCGTGTAATTCAAAGTTGTCAGTTGAGGAAAAGTATTGTTGATATCAATGGCAATAAAATTAGGGCTGGAGTATGCAAGCAGTACTCGTACTAATAGGAGTGTGTATTTGCACGCAGATGGAGTTGCACTGCATGGCAAAGGTGGGAACTGGCTCAGCTAAATCTTTCACCACATTGGCCATCTTTCCTTTTAAACAACTTCTATGCCTGAAGACAGCATGCCATCAAACTAATGCCCTAAAAATGCAATTTGACTCAGTAAGGCTGGAAACTTGATTCTGCAGTCTTTGTACAGAAAACTTCCTTGTGAATGTGGCCACTAACAGAAGCTATTTATTGTCAGTCTCTCCTACATCCCCACCATACAAATGTACAAATCCAGGCCTGTGAAACGCAACAACTCTTTTGCAGATAATTGTTGCTGTTTACCCTTCTGTCTCTGAAGTTTGTTTGTTTTCTTCCTAGGAGTATTTAATCATCCTTCATTTAATTTATTTAGACAAAGTAGAACATTACTTTTATTGATTAAATACTTTTGGTGGAACAAAATCAAAAGGCTTTCATTTCAAAGTGTTTTAGTGACTGGACTGTTCTGCTCTGCTTGTGAAACATAATTACACTGCTTCCTAATCATCAGCTCATCAATAAGAGTCACAGTGTAGGCGCCTGTTACATTACAAAGAAGCTTTTTACTGCTTTAATCTTTTTTATTATTATTACTCAAAGCATGTCATGTTCTGATATAATAAAGTACAGCAGAATCCCTCCGTGGGGTAATCTCATAAATTATTAATACACTTGTAACTGCTGACTTTGTTATGAACGCTACATTTAAGGTTCTGCCTTCAGAGTGAACTTCTCACTTCTCTTTTTTTTTTTTTTTTTTTTTTTTTAAAGTATACATCACCTATATCTAGTTACAGAACTAGTAACTACGGTTACCAGTTACAGAACTGGTAACATCTCAATGAAATAGGCTCCAATTATATTCCTTATCTTTGGGTGGAGAAAAGGGGAATGCAAAGATGAACTTAATTGAACACAAAATTTGTTTTTTAATTGCTGAGTGACACTTGAGAAATATGATTCGCTTGGAAGGCTTGTCGAACTTCAGCTACGTACTACCACGTGGCAGGTCCCAGATGGTGACATTTTGAAGTCAATACCAAAATACCCGTAGGCTTTAATGGCAACAAGACCAGACTCTAAATGGAAGTGATTATAGATTATTAATCACCAAATTGGAATACAAAGCTCTGCAGTCAATCTTTTGGGTAGATTTATGTAACAAGACAGAGATTTTCATCTTGCTTGCATAACATGTGAAAACTGAGTATGCTAAATATTGCCAAGCACATTCTAATCTTCCATTTGATGGTGACTAATTAAGACTTTCATACTCTATATGCAGCTATGCTTCCAGCCAAGAACACAAACACTGTTGTGGCTTGCTTGAATGCGAGGTTGTTATTTCACCTCAAGAAAGATAAACAAACAACTGCACTACAGTAAAACTGCAATATAAGCAGAGTTTATCACTAAAATAGAAGGAAGGAAACGGAAGGACTTCTCCTTCTATCCAAGACAGTCATTTGAGGTTTTTCTCCCTCTTCAAACTTAAGACTCCTTTCTCTGTTATTTCTTATGCATCTTTACAACACTAAACGGTTGGCACTGTCAGAATTGATGACTGCATTATTGCATGAATATATACTTTATACATAGCATGTTTCTAATAAAATATATTGTTTAATAAATACAACTGTGCTGAACATTAATTTTGAGGTGGATATTTCCATGTATAAATGAACATGGCCAGAAAGAACTAATAGTTCTGTATAGCTACGTGCTAGGGAGAACTAGTAAGTTGTGTATAAGCTATATACCTGCTTGGTTACCCTGCACATTAGACAACATCTCAATGGCACACATTATGAAACATAGGGCTTTCCTATTAGGAGGATTTATGTGTGTTTTCTCAAGTCACAGCTTGCTGTCACTTTGCCTTTGTGGCTGTTCTCTGGGTTGGTAAGAAGCCTTACTGTCCCAGAAGACACAGGAAGTATTTATCTTAGAAAAACTAAAGGGGTCACATTTGCTGGCAATGTAAAGTGATGGTTCTGTTGTGGGCAACAGCATTTATCCCAGCACAGGTTTTGGTCCTGTGCTTCCAACAGTAAAGATCATCCATGTCGATCCTGTGCTATCATAAACACTGTGGAACCGTTTGATCCTAAATATTTATAACCTGTGCAGTGCACAGTGCCTTGAGCACTGTTGCTGGTACAACTCACCCCTCTAGGCTTTCCCTTACCTTCATTCTGCTTCTCGATCAGTCCTCATGCCCAACAGCAAAAGCTCGTAGGACATTGCCCTTTTCAGAAGGCACAAATCGCATCAAGAGAAACTCTGCACTATGTGAGGTGAATTCAACTGCTAGAGTGAGGAACCACCTCCATCAATGTGTGGTCAAGATGGGTACTGGAAACTCTCCAGAAATCTTTACATGGACATGTCCCAACTCCGTGGTCTCATTCCATTAACTAGATAGGGATAACCAACAAGGGCTCAGCCTCTCACTCCTGTTACCAAAGAGACTGCCAGCTCTCATTTCATTCCCTCCCTGGTGTGTCCCATTCTTAGAAATGCAACACAATGATTCAAAAGCAACAATGCAACATAACCACTGATTTCTCGGGATGATTCCCGATAGCCCAGCACAGGGTATGGACATCCTATCTATGAATATCACTAATTCCTTTTCACTGTTAAAAGCATGAAGACATTACCCGAGAAACAATTTTAGCAAATACATTCCCAGACAACTCTCAGCAAGTACAGTGTGATTTCTGTTTTTTTTTTTTTTGTTTTGTTTTAAGCAGCTCTGGAAACAGGATGATTCATACCAACACTGTTTTACAGCACACAACTTTAATCACTGCCAAACATTCTTTCTTTCAAGTAACATTTCAACTCAAAGCTGCCCTGAATCCTTGCCATTAGAGCTAACACATATTGTCTTTTCCCCTTAAGGTCAGACAGTTATTCTTTGCTGCTACTTTCCTCTGGGAAGAACAGAAATACTTTCTGTAAGTCTGTTTGGTGGGCAATTCCCCACAGACATGACCTAAGTCACGGTCCTTTTTCCTAGGGACAGAGACCTTGATCATAGTAACTACAAGGTGGGGTTTTTTTTGTGGACTTGTGAACTCCAATCTAGGAGCTTTGCTTTGTTTTTATAAGAGCAGCAGCAGACATTTTAGTGATGTGTTGCTGAGAACTCTCCCATACACTCGTTCAGTGGCTGTAACAGCCAAGGGTGGGAAATGTCATTTGTGTACTAGTGCACCAAGCTGTCTCCAGCCATAGTGCCAACTCTAGGGACAGAGACTGGAGATTTAAATCCAGTAAATTTAAGACATCTTATGTGTGTGAGAGAGGAAATGTAACTGTGTGGCCTGCTGAAGACAGGGAGCAGATCTTGGCTCTGATCTCTGCTCCCAGAAGAATCTGGGTACTTTACATTAAAAACAGCTAAAACTGGCAGTTTACATAGGCATAAGAATAACAAGAAGAAGCTGTTCCTGGCAGTATATATTATTTGTATAATGAATATCCCTTTTAGAAAGTCTCTTTGCACATCTGTTTTGGGTGGGAAGATAGCTGTTATTTGGTAACAGAAGAAAGATATTCAAAAACACACTGCAATATTCCTATTACCCTTTACAGCTGCTCTTCCTGCTGAGCCCAATGGCACACCAGAAGGATAACACCAGCAGTAAATGCGCTTCTCACCAGGCTAGTACTGTCTAACTCAGCTTTTCAAATTTTCAGCTGATCCTTGTATTATCCTTTAGAGACACAGCGATCCTCCTCTCTACCATCCAAGTTTAGTTTTAATTATAGAAAAAATCAGACCCTCTGGAAAGATCATCAGCAGGTTTCAGCTAGACAAGCGCAGTAACCTGTAAGTTTTCTTGCAAAGTGTAAATACTGTTCTCAGAGAATATCTACAGACAAGGCACATTTGTATTTTCAACTACTTATTGAGGTACCTGCAAGCTGTGCTTTATGAGCAAACTATGAAGAAAAATAATGTGACTTACAGTTCTGGTGACTCTTGGTCATACTCTCAGAGTCCAAGGCATGGTAGAACTCGTATGCCGAACGGCCCAGCAGCTCCTCTGGATGGTATCCAATCAACTCTGTTATTCTTGGTTAAGAAAAAAACAAATATGTAAAACTGAGGTTGCCTTAGCCTTATGCTTACATGTGCTGGGCAGCTATCAGCTCTAGTGCTTAGACTAACAGAATTAAAACCACAATATGAGAAATTCTGAACTTCTGAACACATTAGGAGCTGTAGGGGACTTCTGATCACCTTCTGAAATATATCTATGTTCAGAATGAACTGCCTTTTACTACTGCTGGAATAAGAATTCTTAGGGATGTCATTGCACGTGTTGCAAATTTTCCTGAGCCTATTGCATATTATCTCTTATAGAAGCTCTCCACTGGAAGACCTTGGCTGACAAAGTTCTCAAGCTGTCCACTACATGCAGAAACTCCCAACTACCATCATTCCAAATCAAATGCATATGAGGCGGGTAGTGGTTGGCACCATTAGGTTTAAAAGTATGCGTGCACTCAAAAAACATACATAAAAGGGTTAAATCACTACTTTGGATATTGCATTTAATAAAATAAAAATGCGAGGTGAAAAATTAAGGGCAGTTAAAAAAAAAGAAACAGGTCTTCTACTCAGGGTTTCTCAATTATATGAGAACTTTAGCATATGGATTAGGTTACTTGGGTGACTAATCCACAAACTAAGTAGGATTTTACACAAAGCAAGCTATGATCTCAAAAACTGGACCTTTTGTTTTCAGAGCCTTTTTGAGTACTCAGGCAAGGCAGGATTTCTCACAAGTTCCTGAACAAATGAAAATAGGTCATCAAACTGTGCAGATGATTTTCTCTAATGAGTGGGTGGAAGAAAAGGGTTCTTCTTTCCTAAATTCGATTTGAAATACCATCACACACAACTTTACAGGAAACATGGTTAGCAAAAAAAGAAAAAAATCCTCTATATACACTCAAAATCAAAGATACCATATCTTCTGGGAAAAGAAGGAAACATTACTGTTTCCAAGTCAGCCACAACACTCTTAGATGCCTTTTGCTAGCTTTTAAACTGCGATAACAACCTGCAATGTTGTGGAGAGCAATATCAAAACTAACTCCAAACCGACTGCTAAGCTGTCATAAACCCTGAAAAGCTGGGAGGGTTTGCAAAGGAATGGTCACATCTTGCAGCTGCCATCAACAGTAGTGCCCAAGTTTTATGCCTCGTAACTAACTCCCTTGGAAAGGTTTTATCTGCCAACAGCACATTTGATTCTACTTTTAGTAGCATCGCTGCTTTTAAGAGACACATCCTCAGGTTTGTGTATTCCCTGGAAGGACAGCCTTGGCCCAGCCCTCCAGACACAAGCGTGTCTTTACAAGACAGACATGTAAATACTGTAAAACAAACAGAGCAGGAGCATGGCATTCATCTCCCACATCCCCCTCCAGCAAGGAAGACACGTAAGATGGAGCTATTTTGTGTATGGTTTGAATGCCAAGGCGTTGAGTCAGCTTTTCCTTCGCCTCCACGGAACTGTATAGCTAAACCCCCCGGGACACCTTGGTTTTGTCACTCTGAAAGCTACTCTCTGTCCTGATTTCCATGGACAAACGTGGGTTTATAATGGTTTAGCCGAGCAAAGAATGTAGTTGGTTTTATTGGGTTCCCCCAAAGACTTACTCTTCTGTTTATGTTTGCAGTTTTATTTATGCTTACAATTAGACTGACAAAGGGGAAATTCTTGAATCGGGTTTCCAAAACAGTTGCTTTTTTGACTCTCTTCACTGACAAGCTTCTGAGCTGATTTTCAGTTGCACCCCAGTCAAATCTGTAACTTTTCTCTGAAACCACAATTGCTTTTTCTTTTTTAACAAAAGCAGAAGTTCTCATGATGAGTTGGTCATCTGAGCTGAACCATCAGGAGAAAACAACAAATACAGAAGGAGCCCTAATAAAAGTAAGGCTCCCAAAATACAGTTGCTGCTTGCCGTTACACAGTCAGCTGGGACACATTGGTGTAAGTGGCCAGAGGCTTTTGCCAGGACCAGTGTAAATATACAGTCTTTAAAAACAGAAACGATGGCCTTTGGTTATATAATGGCATAGTATCATAAAACCATCCTGGTTAGTTTGGAGCTCATCACAAGGGGAAGGCTTTTAAAATTCAGGAAGTTGAGGATTTACTCTTAATCCAGTCATTGGGAGCTGAGAGCCAGGTGAGGAGAGGTTGGGTGGGGAGAAGGAAAAGGAAATAAAGATAATGGGGGGGGAAGAGGGGGGGCGTGCGGGGAAGCAGCATCATGTACCCAGCAGCACCAACGCAAATCCAAAACCACATTACAGCCTTCATGGGTGTCAACCGTGGAACTGAGATAGCAAGCAAAAAATATGCATTACAGCAGGCTGAGGGACTCTTAACTCTCACCATATAGGAATTGCAATCTCTACATCAAATTGTTTATTCCAGTCCTGTAATTCCCCTCTCAAATTGCTCCTCACTGTTCATAACAAGCGCCCTCACTATAAAATTACTCTTCTTGTCATTCCATGGCACAGAATGACTTGTGGTGCAATCCTGCTGTGACAATGTCAAATATAATTAGATCTAATGTAGTCCTGGATGAAAGTTAGTTAGCAAGTGGTGGGTTGATATGCTTTTACTACAACCAACTAAAAAGTACAAAGATAACAATAAGATGTCAAAGAATTACCCACACACCCCACAAGATTGGCCAAATTCTAAGCCCATGCCTGGTAACAGTGTAATACTAATTAAGGGTAATGGTTTTAAAATAGTTACTTAAAAAAAAAATAATGGCTAAACAGCCTCTATGCCCTTGTTAACTGATCTGTTTATCTGTTACTGCTATTCATTCATTACACTTCCCTTTAAACACTCCTGGGAGTGAAATGATTTGTTTAAAAATTATAGAATGTTTCTTTCTCCCATCCCCAAAAAAACCCTAGAACTGGCTGACAATGTTCACTAGATACATTTTTAAATACCACTATTTTATAACAAACACCCTCTCTCCAAGAATTACTTTTGGGTGCATGCATTGGCAGATCACACCTTCCTTTATTCCTCCTCTGGTGCTGCTGACTCTGAAAAGTTTAAAAAAAGCTCGTGGGCTACAGGCAGTGCAGCGCTGGAAATCAGATTAGCCAATTCCATGCTGTGTTACACACCAGGGCCGAGGCGGGCAGCTACCCCTGTCTCCATCACACCCATCCCGTGACTCTCCCGAGACGTTCGTGGAAGAAGACTGGCCGCAGCCGAGAGCCCAAACAGCACCTGGGCCAGGAGGCAGCCAGTGCTTCAGTAAAGGGCTCTGCACTGACCTCACTTAAGCATCACTTTGAGGATCGCTAGTGAGGTGCAACCTCCAAACTCCATGTGCTTTCCACAGAAGCCTCTTAGCAATACGAAATGTCAAGCGGATATACAGAGGACTAAGTGCAAAAGAAAAAGCATCCTACGGAGCTATGAGGAGGACATAACTAAGAAAGTCACAGAAACGTATATGCCCCATGGGACCAAAGGGTCATTTACAAACCCGAGTCCAGAACACCAGACTTCTACTTTTGCTTAGACACCAGACAGAAAATTGCTCTTTGTGCAAACTGTGGAATGACAGAATTGGAAAACAAACTGTATGATGGTTTTGGATGGCATTCCTGCCATGGTAGCTTTGTGTTTCCTTTGCATTTGTAAAAGCTAAATTGGTGCCAATTAGAAGGATAATAATAATTTTTGTTGAAGACGACAGGTGGCCTGAGAGGCTGTTTATTCTCCTGTTAACCACTCGTTTCTGAAAACACAAATACCTTTAGGGGAATCTTAATTTTGCCAGACTGGCCCTTCAGTTTTCTGAGCTAAACTTGTCCCCATGAGGGGGAAATCATGGTCAAAATCTCAGAACCCGCATGAAAGAGGTGGGCAGTAGCCCTCCGCAGTAGCGGATCTGTCCCAACTACTGCTACTTAAATGCTTTTTGAGCACTACTTCAGTTTCTCTTAATATACCCATTTCTTGGGATGTGCAGAAAAGATAAAGTTTTGTGCTTAGGGTACACAATGGAGAAACAAGAAAACTGAATCCTGTATTTCTAGATTTGTACAACTTCGCCCTACTTTATCTCTTTGAGAAATGGCAAAGCAAATAAAGCTCACTGCTTCAAAGGCTACATCTCCCAAGAGACGAGCTATTTCAAGTGGTTTGGTTTTTCTTAAAATTGTGCTTTTCCGTCTCTTTATAGGAGCACAAAGCTTTTTATTGTATACCATTTCTTGGGTTAAAATAGTATCGTAGGAACCATCAAGACTGAGAAGTCAGGCTCTTTGTGAAAGACTGCTGTAATGTTTGCTGCTCATAAAAAAAGAGCCGGGTGTATATTTGCCGGGCTGTGTGTGGACTGTGTGTGTGAGGGTGTGGATCTCTTAACAAAATCTTTCTGTTTTCAAACTGTTACAAAGTTATTGAAGTTAAATTGGTCTTGAGGGGAACACACAAACAAAGTTATACTTAAAGCAGAATGAGTTAAAAAAAAAAAGAAAAAAAAATAAATCCCAACACAGCCACTGCGCCTGACGTTAAAGCACTCTGCCAGCCTGCTGTAGAGCGGCGGCAGGGCAGTGTGGCAGTCCCACCAAATACCCACATTTCCTCTCGAAAACATTCATGACTTCTTCCACTCTAACCCAGGCCAAAGAAGAAAATAAAATGCAAAATCCTGGGACCCCTGTGCACTCCTCAGAGGAATGGCTGGCCTGCTCAGGTGTATCTGCCCTGCTAGGCAAAAAACCTAGATGGGCACATTAAAAACTGAACCCGGACTCTGTCTCTCCTACTTGTTTGGTCTATCTAAATCAAAGTTTTGTTATTAACAAAAGAAGTTGATTATGTTTTTTCTTAAATATAGCATATACCAAAAGCCAGTTTTGCCAAATTTGGATCTTTGGCTTCAGATATCATCACTGCTGTCTCCATACTGCATTTTCCCCCTGAAGAGGGATGGAAGGACAGGAGGTGCTTTCAAATGCTTATTTGTGTTCTCACCTAATTTAAAAATACTCCCCAATACAGGTCAA
This sequence comes from Ibidorhyncha struthersii, assembly GCA_013398815.1. Lineage (NCBI taxonomy): Eukaryota > Metazoa > Chordata > Aves > Charadriiformes > Charadriidae > Ibidorhyncha > Ibidorhyncha struthersii. The sequence goes on from VZSZ01008272.1 coordinate 163,953, forward strand.
ATAGCAAACATATTTCTGTTTTACAGGGACATAACTGGAAGCACAATAAAACTCCATTTCATCTCAGTCGGGCACAGCCTGGATCCCACGTGTACATTCATACTGGGAGAAACCTAACTGGGACCAACTCTATCAGCATTGCATCTTCCTGCACCATCCTATTCTGAATCACCATATATCCCTCCATTGCTCCTTTCTCTTCTTCAGCTCTTCCATTAAAATGTTCAAATCAAGAAAAGGCAAAAAAAGACTATAACTAATTGGGTTTCTTGTAACCAGGAACATACAATTCCCCAAAGCAAGCCATGCCTTCAAAGTAATGGAGAACATACGTTTTTCAGTATGCCGGTGCCAGGGAACTGGTTTGTGACGCATCCTTCAGAGTCACCGCCTCCACATCTCGCCCCGTGCAGAATAGATTTGTTTCCTTATCCTTCTGTCCCCACACGCATGCTGCCCACTGCAATTACAGGCAAAGAGCACTTCCCTCTCCCCTCCCCAGCACCCCAGAGACGTCACAGAGATGAAGGGGAAAAGCCACCACCCCCCACAATGCCACGGTACCCTCCCTGCTTTCAAAATCCTGGTGCCCTCCAAAACACAGCATATGGTTTCCTTTTGTAATGCATAAACCATAAAGGCTGAGACTGCATGTGCCAGGGCACCTGAAGTAGTTTGCCACTATTTCTACCTACCCATCGCCCCCGTGGCCCTGCACGGGAAGATACACTGAGCATCAGCTATGCCACCAAGGCAAAAAAACAGCCTTCATACAGACACTTTCCTTTTTTTCTGACTAAAACACCTTCACTGGCAATCTTCCCCGACACAAAAGCATTGTGCAGCTGAACCAAATCCTCCCTTGGATTTTTGAATTGTACCACTGATCAGCATTTCCGTATTACAGCTAAAATAATCCTTCCTGTAAACCACTTAGCCAAGATAAGTGGAGCAACGGAACATGTTTAAATCACTCTTCAGGAATGGCTGAAGCAGGCATTTAACAGAACAACCTATTTTTATTATTTATATCTCGCAAACCATTCTTTACAGACTCATCACCTTGCAAAAGCTGTTTTAACAACACAAACATATCCCACCTAACCACTGGCAAGTTGTAGGCCCGCATGTATAAATCATTTTTGGAAAGGAAAATATGTGGGCTAGCTGCTCATACATTTTGTGACAGACAGAGACTATGAGCTCTCCTAAAGAGATGACAGACGTGATCCTCATGTTCCACAACGATAAATTTCAGCTTCACGTACAAGGGCAGCTCTCTTTTGTACCCACTTAAGCTTCACGCTGAAGGTGGATGCTTCCATTAGTAAGGTCCAGCACGGCTGCCATTCATTAGGGTACTTCCTCAGAAATCCTAGAGTTTCTTTAACTGAATGCTTCAAAAATAAAAACTTAATGCTCCCTGGGAAGCAGACCTGTCTGTCCACACCAGATGAACTGCAAAGGGGATACTCAGATCGCTGCACGAGCCTGCCAGAGGAGGCACACGCTGCCCTCAGTGATACCAGCCCTCAACTGGAAATACACAATCTCTTATGGAGAAACGAGTGGTGTCAGCCCTGCTGCTTCACTGCAAAAAGGCCAGAGCAGGTTGAGAAGGGTTTAGGCATCTGACTGGCACATGCTGTTTCCCCTCCCCCGCTCCTCAGCCTGGATTTACATTCCTGGCATAAGCTGCTCCTTCAATACAATTTGTCTGGCAGCACCGAATTTGATAAGAACAGCTGAGTGTTTTGCATTTTCATGCGTCTAGTGATGTGTCGCCTGTTGGAGAGAAATCAACATCCCTCTGGGAGGGAAGCGAGAGACAGGAGGATCTTCTGGGAAGAACCTGAAAGGTTCGTGAGGTCTCTTCCTTCCCCGGCCTGGCTGGCTTTTTACAGCTTTATCATAATCTCAATAAAACATGAATGAAACATCCAACCAAAACTATCCAGTAAAAGATGTGCTGTTTTGTTGCCTGGTTTTACAGAAAAATCTCTGAAATTCCCTGCAAGTTAATCCTCCAGAGGAATCTGTTGTATTTCACTGCCATGTGAAAAGTTTTATGTGTAAATCAACTCCCACTGTTTAAGACTGGGCATAATATATCATTCTTTTTAAAATAAGTATGTGTATCTTTAATGGGATAGTATCAGTCCCTCTAATTCTCATTTATAATTGCTTCTGCATCAAGTCTGGCAGAGACGTGAACAATACAATATAGAAAAATCCTCTTACTCTCCTCTAGCCTGCCGCTGAATGGCCCCGGTAATTCAGAGGTACGTTCTTTTAATAATGAGTCACTACCATATTGTTGTTTCCCCCACCCCCAGCAGCGAAATCCTACTGATACCTCAATAGTTTCATCCTGAAAGTATTAACAAGGAAAAAAAAAAAAAGAAGCCTGTTTTATTGCGGTTACATCAGAGGACATTTCTAGCTACAGCACACTTGCTGCTAAATTCTCAGAGAGCTCAGAAGAAGGTCAGGCACAAGTTTCACACTTGTAATCTTTTTTTCATCCACAGCTGCTAACACTGCTAGTTTATACGGTTGCTTTATCGCATTGTTTAAAATAATAATCTTACTTAGCACAAGTTTTAAAAAACCTTTGAAGGATGAAAAAAATAACCAAGATCTCAATCCTGTGAGTTTTTGTGTAAGATGCGAGCATATGTATAATCCCACTGATAACCCTACAGACCTCAGCGGTTGTTAGTACCCCTGAATTTCAGGAGACCAGCTTCATTAGACAAAAAACTTTGTATTAAATTCAGGGATGATCTCATAAACTTAAAAAAAACCCTCAAACACCAAACCCACAGCAGTACAGACAGAACTTTCTTGGGAAATGGGGACACTTAATGGGAAGGGATCTCTGGCTCACTCACATGCAGGGAAGATGGTTACCACAATACATAGACATGGAGAAGAGGTAGGCAGTATGAAATGCCATAGAGATCCTTGGGGGAATCAGGCAGGCAGAGACAAGGGGGACCTCCATTTTTCCACTCAAGAGTGAAAACGTGGGGAGTGAAGGACACAGCCCCTTGCTTGACCCAAGATCTTCCCCTCCCCTTTATTTCACTACTAAAAGCAGAAGATAGATAACCAGCAAAGGTTGTTTGCTTTAATTGAGCAAGAGGCTGCAACCCCAATTCAGAGCTGCAGATGCTCTGGATGCCTTAGCAATTCTTAGTTAATCTAGAGCATAAAGTACTTTCCAGCCAACCGATAACAGCATCCTGGGCCAAACCAACCATAAGACAGTCCCTGACTAAGGTCTGTAAGGCATGTCGTTTGAGACGTTCTCTAAAAAACAAGAACAGAAATCCTGTGTACTCTTCAGTCTTTTAAAACCCAAGAAGCTAATGCTTATGGGTCTAAGTTGCCTCATTTTCTGCCAGTGAACTTGAATTTCTCACCAAGCAGGAGGAGGAAATACAGCAGGAGTACCTTTTTGCCTAAACTGAGATTTGAAATGGATTAAGTGAGCCACCAAATAGCTGTCTTGGTAACAGACTGTACTTTCTTCTAGTCCTTGCTTATCAGGTCCACACAGGAGGACATTTGGAAGGACTGCTTGTTTTGTTCAAGATAGAGACACCTACGGAAAAGAAAAATCCGTGGAGTTTACCTGTCATCACAGTAGGTAAATTTCATGTCCATGCTATGGCGACTCAGGAAGGTCTTGCTGTCCAGGGGGATATCAATGTTTGAAGGGTGCTGAATAGGCTCACACATTATTATAAGGCAGGTGAGAAGAGGCTCTTTATATCCACACAGAGTGTGAGGAGGGCAAGTGTTATACACTTTAACTTGTCCAGTGCAATGCAAAACCTGAAATAATCATTTTTGAATGAGAAACAAACTTAGAATGTACTTTCACTACATACCAAAATGTCTTTTTACATAAAACACACTTCTTATGGCTAAAATATGCTACCTTCCATGTGGCAGACTTGAGGTTAACAGTTCTGCCTCTGTTGGTAACGGTGCATTTCATCCTCATGAAGAAGTCACGCTCAGTTGACATCTCTTTGCTTTTCTTTCCAAAGCCTGTACCTGCATAAGGAAAATGGCAAATGAGTTTTCTCAGTTTTGCTTCTTGATTTCTTCTATTTATAAGCATAAAGAATTTGATAAAAATAACAGACTAATTCTCAGATAATTTACCTGCAGAGACCATCAAAGAAGCATGGACCATTGAACAGCAGTTTGTAGAGCTCAGACCTAAAACTTTAAGTGGAACTTAAATGGAACTTTGTGCATTTAAACCTATGTTTTAGCTTGCAGCATATAAATCTTTGCAAAATGTTACAAGTGAAAACATTATGCCTGTCTTAACTTGATGAAAGGAAAGCACTAAACAACAGTTCTTAGTGCTATCATATATAAGCAATATTTGGCAAAACAAAACAAATCTGCAAAGTATTGAATAACAGTTTATGATTACTCTGGGAATGAGAATTCCCTTTACCATGATTAACAGATCTCTACTGTCAGCCAATTACTTCATTTGGTTATTTAAAAAGCAAACAGTGCCTCTTTTCATTATTACCATTTTTCAGACTCAGATTCTCTCGAATTTCTTCATGGTCACATGGATGAGTGAAGTCAAAAATGCTGTGTCCAGTTAATTCCACCTGTGCAGAAGTAAGAACTATATTTAGCCAAATAAAAGCAACTAACCATATTTAGCTGTTTTTAAACACCACCTGTTCAGGTGAAACTGGTCACCAGAATGAAATGCATTGACAGGATGCTCACAGGCACAAATCCTTTGACCCCCCCTTTGTTTACCCTGTGCATAACTTCTGATTTTCTTCCCAGATCAATTCCCTGTCTCTGGATTTGCACGGTGCAGCTAACAGTCAACACCACTGGTTATTTTCAATACAGAAGGAGAAAACTCCCAATCCACAAAGCTGAAAAGGGGGGACGGAAAAAAGCAGCTCTATCCCCTCTGTCCCATAGTTCAAGGCAGAAGCTGAATAAATGCCCATTCTCCTCTCCACAGTAGGAAGGCAAGTTTGCAGTCACAAAAGAGACTACAACTTTGATAGAAAAGGAGAGGGACACCCCCCACCCCCCCACCCCCGTTGTTTGGTGTGCAGGGTACCTGCCTGAGAAATAAGATGTTTTATTTCCAATCTTTTTCGCAGTGACATGCAGCTGTTTTTCTGCATTTAGGCATAGGACTCGTTTCTAGGAATTGTATTACAAAGACAGGGAAGTGTTAGGGAACAAGTTACCTGGGTAAGACCCATGTATTTGTTGACATTCTCTGACAAAAAGATCATGTCTCCATCCTGTGTCACCACGGCAATAAATCCCTCCAAAGCTTTCAGGTACAAGTTGTCCATCTGCTGGTCTGCCTCTATTTCATTCTCGTTGTCAGCACATACTGAGAGAAAAAGAAAAAAAAAAAAGCACGTGAAGTCTTCAGCACCCTAACCAGCCTTTTTCAATGCAAGCACATCCAGTTACATGGCAACAAAATATTTTTCTGCTGTTAGGATTTCCTTTCCACAGATGACTTCTGGTGGGGCCTTCTCAACAGTGTATCAAAGTGATGTCCTTATCACTAGAAAGGCAGGAGATATTTTTCTAAACTTTTTGGCAAATGCAACAGACCCTCTGTTCACCCTTAGTGTGTTTCTGGAAGATGTATTTTCAGTACAGAACACCTATATACCCACACATCATCTTTGTGCACATTCGTTTGGTCACATGCAACCTTTGCATCTCCTAAAAGGTGCAACTTAAAGGGCAAATCTTACAGAAGGTAAGTAAACTTGTGCATTCCTAACAAACATCTAATGAAAGACTTTTTCATCAGGTCAGGTTTTCTAAGAAGTTCAAATACAGTTCCTACAAAGCATGCCTCAATAGACCTCTCCACTTGGTATGGAGACGTCTATTGAACTCCCTACGCGCCACCTCACCAAACTCTGACAAGCTTCGTCACCCACCTATGCTTCTCCTGTCCCTCAAGTAGGAGAGCTTCAGACCCCACTTACATCCCATATGTTTGCCTACGCAGATTCACGAACCCAGTGCATCTTATCTGTTTTGGGGAAAGACGTGCCATGGTTGTGCTGAAATCTGAGGCCACGCTAGAATATTTATTAAAGCATTTTTTTGGTTCCGCATTTTCCTGTTGCTTTTTGGCTGTGCTGTAGAGACAATCGATGGCACTGTGATGCCCTCATTGCGTGTGTTCCACACTGCTCATCTCCTGCGATGGGAGGCAAAGTAGGCAAAGCTGCAGGCAGGGAGGGAGGGAGAGGGAGACACTGCTCCTCCTAACGCCAGTCACCCAAGTGTCCACTCAGCACTCTTGCCTTCCCTCCTACACTTGTATGTTTCAGCTCCACGAACAAGAAGCCTGCAGGAGATCATTTGACTAGTATCAAAAAATCTCTGTGTAGGAGCTGGCCCCTTAATTTCTTTACATGTTTTACGTGAAACTTCTGGGGTGTTTTTCTTTACAAAACTCTTTACAGATATCACATCTGGTCTGTATACCACAGACATGCTGTGGTGAGCTTATCTTTACAGTTTTGTCAGTTAGCCTGCATATTTGCTGTCAGTTATTGCAAATATGTGTTAGCGGTAANCTGCTGAAGATACAAGGCCACGGGTAAGTCCCATCCAGATCAAAGGTGCTCCATAGCCCGAGGCAGCAAGGATGATCCCAGAGGAGCTGCAGTGAGCTGCTCTGTGCCCCTCCCCGGTGGCCCAAGAGTGCTCCAGGCTGGGCCCACCACTGATTTTGCTGCCCTGAGGCTCCAGCCATGACTGCATCAGCTTTATTTGCAAGAACAGTGGGACTCAAACTAGTTTCTTGGAGAAGTTGCTCTTTGTTGGTTTAATGTTGCAATTCAGCATACGGGTTTTGTTCTCTAGTATGCATACTGTTAGCACTTGAGAAAAGTATTTCATTTTTGTTCTTTTCCTCCCCGAAACAGCACATTCATCATTTCTCTTCGTGTCCCTTGTCAAAATACTCATTTTGGAAGAAGTCTAAAAGCAGGAATGGGGTATTGCTTTGTAAAACATTACTAGAAGTGCCTTGGATTTGGTATTTTTTTGGATAGGGAAGAGGCTGAGGCAAACTAATGCAGCTTTTACTTTGAAGTATTAATGAGTTACAATTAAAGGATGAGTTCTATACACCTCCTGCAACTGCATCTTGCTAGTGCCCAAGGATGGATGGCAAGCAAATGCAGAGGGATGAGTGCTTGCAAAGCAGAGCCCACCAAGCTGCCCTTCAGAACAGATGAGTGGTGACAAACATGATCCTGGCTGCTGCTTCGGCATCCCCCTCCTGCTCCTCAACATTCCTCCCTGGCAGCAGCCCCTTACCTATTGTGCAAACAAGGGAACAGACTCAGCCCCAGAGCCACTGGGAGCACTTCATTTATCACCCTTTGCTTCTCAACGCGATCGTTGGGTAGCAGGGAAGAGAAGATGCTCCCTGGCGATGGCCAGCACAGGCTGGGGATTTATTGTTTTGTGTCCCTCCACCACAATTCGAACTACACATGCAGGGGCCAGTTCCTCCTCAGTACAAAGCAACTGACTTCAGGAAATTACATCAGGGCTAGCTTTTAAAACACAGAAAATACACAATAATATATTTGAATAGTATGCACTTTGACCATAATGACATTTAGGGAAGGAAGAAAAAAAAAGGTAAGTGACCATCTGCTCCCAAGCTTGTTTCTGCTGTGTAAAGAATGTCAAGGGTCTTTTTTTACTTTTCCGGAAGCAAACAAATGGCTTATTCAGCAGGGATCATGGCTATAGCCCAAGACAATCAGCCAAGTGTGGGTTCAGAGAAAAAAATGACTTTTCAGCTCTAACCCCAGACCCTCCTTGCCATTTTTTTTCCCAGCTCATTAAGTTTGCATTAACAAAACATGACCATTCAAAGGCAGGAAGGCTATTCAAAGCATTTATGTTCTTAAATGCCTCCAACAGTGAAAGACAAACACTTTACTTGTATTATCAGATGATTAAGTTTGCTTTTCCATGTATATAAATTATATTACTTATACAAACACACACAGAGGACACAGGATCACTCACATCAGGGCTGCAGGTTCCAACCCTTAATGTCCTAGCTGAGCACAGCACTTAAACATGTAGTCAGCATTAAAGCACACGGTTACAGGGTTTTGCTGGATCAGAGTTCAACTATTTAATTAAAATTACCTCTATCCAGCTGGAGGCATCTCTGATGTGGACTGAGAGGAGGGAGGGAAGAGGGTTTATGCTGCTGTGCACCCCCTCTCACATAACCCAAAAGCACGACCAAAGTGCTTTGCCAACACCCTCCAGCTTCCCTGATACCTCAATAAACCCCATTGCATACCTTCCCCCCCCCTTAGCAGCCGTGGCAGCAGCAGGCAAGAGGAGCTGGCAGATACGGGTTTCTCACAGTACTTATCGCTTATGTTTCAAAGATGGAGTGAGGAAACTGTGGGCACCATCAGGCAGGTGACAAGTACCTCCAGGGGCCACTGTGCTGCTGTCACCATCTCTTCCCTTGCCTGTCCCCCATGGGCATCCCCGGCAGCCTGCCCAGGGAAGCACAGGCACTGGGGGCTGCACCAGAGGTGCTCACGTCTTCTGCTGTGTCCAGGTTCTTCATGGTGGTTGCAAACACACAGTCCCAGAAGCTGTCATTGGTGCTAAACCCCTGAAGCTTATCAACTACCTGAAGAACCTTAGTTCACAGCAAAGAAGTATGCTGGGCATCACTGCAGCAGCCCTAGTATGTTCTGTATCAGGTAACTTAGTATAATTATAGTAATATAAATAATAAATAACCATCCTTCATATGGCTGCAGTTACAGCATTGTAGCTTGCTCCCTTTCTCCTGTGAAAATCACTAGCTACTAATACACACAGGATACACACGCGTCAGGAGACTGATACATCAGAAGCAATTCAGTTATTGACATTAGCAAAAATCTGTTTTGCTTTAGAAAGAATCTATTTTGCAGAAGAAAAACAAATAAAGCCATCGCTACTGCAAGCTGCTCCCAGAAATCTCTATTGTCTTTCACTTTAGCACAAGAATTTTCAGCTTCAGATGGAAAACATTTGTGAAAGCTGGGACCAAATGAAAGCAGGAGGTTAGCATGACGAGGTGGGGGCAGAGCTTGGGTTCCAGCAGGTCTGAGGTCACTTTATCCAGGTAGCAGCACCCCATGTAGACTTGACAGAATTTTCCAGGTCTTAAAACATGGACTCAGTTTACCCTGGTTTTTAGGTAGAGGTTTGTGTCATCAGCATTGCTTTTCAAAATAGCCGCTAACTAAATTTTGAAATAAAGATGCATTTCTTATTTTTTCCTGTACCTTCTTCCATCTCTACTAATGGGAACATCTCAGTTCAGGCACCGTGACAGTACAGCAGGGAGACTGGACTGCAAATATACCAGTTTAACTATAAATTAATAGCGCATTCAGTAGAATGAAGTACTGGTAATATTATTGTTCATATTATAGTTACATTTATGGATCCCGGCCAAGTTTGTGCTCATGTAGCACTGGGAAGCCTACAAAGGAGGGAGAATCCCTGTCTAGCTGAGACCGAGAGATCTTGAAACACGTCAGAGAGCCACAGAAAAGTGCAGTGGCCTCCCTGGGGTGGCTGTCAGTGCTAGAGCAGAACCAGGAACAGAGCAACCGCGTCCCATGTCCCAGTTTGATGGGTCATCCACTGTTCCTACTGCCCCAGGGCAGTATTTCTTGGTCTGCATCAAATTTTGATACAGTATTTTTCAGTCCATGTCTCAGTCTTCATCACATTTTGATAATATTTTTTAATCAGCTCTATTTTGAAAAATTTTCTAACCATCAAAGTAGAATTTATTCATCAACAAGAAACTTTGAACTGTAATGGTAAATGCTTATTGCAGTGTTCATAACAACCTTTTATGCTAAAAATAGCTCTTGTAAACAAGCTTTGATTAATTCCCACTGTCAGGATGTGCACTGTTCCCAAGTTTAAGAACACATTTTCCGTAGATGCTTGCTCATTTCCTTCAGTCCAACCTCTTGGAACGAGTCTGAAGGCTCAAAAATGAGGCGCTCCTTACAAGAAATAACTGCTCAGGTATAAACAACCTCCTAGTAAACAGCCTATACTCTTCTCAACACCTTTGATCTGACTGAAAGGGGCCTTTTTGGTCAGTTCAAGAGATAGAAAGTGATAAAAAGGGGTTTTACTGGAGGTCACATCATCATCTCCACAGAATTTTCATGTCTTTGCCTCTAATCCTGGATCCTGCAAGTACCAGAAAGTTGCTTGGATATTGTGCATAACAGACACAGGCTACAGAGGAGGGTTGTGAAAACTGCCTGATGCTGGTAGGCAAAAGTTAGGGAAGATCTAAGAGCAGCTCCATCCTGTGTCAAGCATCAAGGAGAGCAGCTTTGACACAAACGTGTCTCTGCCTGGTTTCTTGTTCTGCATCAAAGGAAAGCAACTGATTTTTTTTCCCTCTTTCTTTTTTTTTTTTTCTGTTTTGGCAGGGCAGTACATCCTGTTCAAGGGGGTATTTTCAATGTGTTCAATAAAAGCTTTCAATTTAGATACATCAAGAAAAAGCTACTCTTAAACTTGAAGCTTCCTGAAGGGCTCTTATCTCCAAGTGCACAAGCAACTTTGATAAAGAAAACACTTATGGTGGCGTTGTTTTGATTGCAGAGTTTGTATCTAGCCAAACCATTCAGATGCTGCTCCCAGGAAGCTGCTTTGAGTCCTGCAGCCATCAGTGTGGAACGGTGGGATGCAGCACCCCATCAGCCCAGGCTTCCTGAGCCCCGCGGGACCTGCTGGTGCCCCTTCCCAGAAAGCAGCTGAAGGTCCCCTTCAAGCAGCTGAAGCACTCAGCACCCAGCTCCACTCTCATTTCTAGCAGTGCAGCTGGCACCAAACTTTTTTTCCAATTTAATAAAAGCAAACAAGCAGACACGCTATTTTTAAAGCACTGTTTTATGCCACAGTGGTCTGAGATTAGATGCAGCTTGTCCAGACATTCAAAAACAATGCCCACATCACTTCTCCCTACAGTTTGTCCTCTCCCTTAAAAGCCCAGAGAAAAGCTATTTTTTCCCTTCTGCTCCCTGCTGGCTTTCCGGCTCTGTTGTCTCCCTCCCTTGAAACAACTTCACACTGGCTTCCTCGTGGCCTCCCTTCTCCCAAACAACTTCCCATCTGCTTCCCAGTTCCCTCCCCACTTCTGCTGCTGTCTGCCCGCACAGGAGCAACTCCCATCCTTTGCTGGATGTCTGCACAGAAAAGACACGCGGGTGACCACACAATTGGGATAGGATTAAAGAAAGCTGATAAAACTGTGTTTGGCTGATTAGCCTGACTAAGAGGTCTGTAGTCCTGCCACACAGAAACTCACTAGTACCAGTACGAGTTCTGGTTCCTGTAATGCCTTTAGCATCAGTGTGGTCCAAATAAACACTTAAAATTATTGGTAGTGCATGCTAATGTCTATACAGGCTTACTGAAGTGGATTCTCTTCCTCATATTCAGACAAAAAGAGACTATGTGAGGCAGCCTTAGCAACTAACACGATGTTAGCTGTGAACCAAAACAACCATTCTCTAGCAAAAGACAGATATTTCTCTTTTGCCATTTTTTAAGTCCCCAAAAAGCATTAGGCTAATTTACTAGCTATACTAGAGAACACTAGGGGACAAGTAGTGCTATAAATTTTTCTGACTATACTAAAGGACATAAGATCCCAAATTCAAAAGCTCCAGCACCGATAAGCATCAAGCAGTCTATTTTCAGCAGCAACTTTATGGGATCAAAACCTTTACTTGAAATGAACAAAGATCAGTTCTAAATTTATCCCAAACATTTGAATGTGACGATGGCAAAAATGTATTATGCCAACAGAATTAGGAGACATCTTGAAAAATATTTAAGACGATCGTAATGAAATGATATTTCTACTTAGCATTCCAATTATGCTTGTGTACTGTTCTGTGCACAACATGGAAACAGTATTATAAAGCTATTGTTTCAGTTTGCTTCCTGTGATACTAATCTCAATCAGGCCGTCAGACGAACAGCCTGCATTTCTAAATGTTAAAGGCTTCCTCTCCAACATTCCCACACAGAATTGCCTACTGTGAAAATCAAAGGGAAACGTGTTACTAAGTAAAGCAGCAACTTTTATAAAGCAAAACCTGGTATTTTTTACCCTTTTGAACTCTGAGATACACAACCAGCTATTTCCTATTGTGATAGGATACAAGGGCCAAGCTCAGGCCCTGCAACGCCTGCAGAAGACGTGCACCCTGTAATCCAGAAGCCGGGATTTTCAGAGGCACGTAGCGGGAGAGCTCTCAATGAGGGCTCAGATTCGTGGGCTCTGCCATTCACCTGCTGGAAGAATGTGGGCATAGATCTCCCTAGGTCTTGGCTTCCTGACAGATAAATAATCATTATGCAGACACAGCTAGTAAAACAGCCCGAGTTACACAAGTGAAAAGCCCTATTCCGAGTCAGGGAATAATAGGAAGGGGCATGAGACACTCAGTGCCCATGGACTGAGGCTGGCAAGTTGCCTACAGCCATCTCCGAAATCCCATCTGGAGCATCAGCTTGCAGAAAGATGAGGATGCAGTCCTGGGAAGGCCCTTGCTCCCTCCGCTCCCAGCAAAACTGCCATGAAACCAAGAGATGTGTTCGTGTTTGAGAATCGTGCCCACAAATGGCAATACAAAATAAAATCTGCTGTGCCAGTAGTTTTTGATAGAATAAATAATAAACAACAACAATGCTAATCAAGCGGTACTTTTTTCTTTACTACCTTTTGAAGCATTTTTCAAGCTGCACTGAAAGCTTATTTTAGTGACATCGTATATATATAAAAAATGCAGTAAATGTTATTTTGATGTCCTAATCAATGACAAAACAAAATACTCCCACTTAACTCCAGTTTACACTAAGTGTCTAGCCCAAATAATCAAAACTATTTCCATGAAGACAACATAAAGCAAAGAGGGAATCTGCAGGCTGGGGCAGGCGTTTGCTTCTTATGCACACTGCAGTTCTCCACCTCCCCCTTTCCCAGTTCAGTGTCACAGACGACACAGTAACCCCCGTGCTCCCCATCAGTCGAATCAGGCTCCTCAAATGCAACGCAAAATTATCAGCCAGATTCCAGTCTGCTAAACATGCGTGTGAAACGGGGGCAGCTTTGCTTGGGGCTCAGAAAGGGTTTAGAGCAAAAGCGAGAAGGGAGCACGGACAGTCATTGCACAAGCCCCGTGTCCATTTGCTCCACACTCTCATCAATATGTGACGAGCAGCAAATTTCTTCATCTGAGAGCCAAAAGCTGTATCGAAAACCTATTGCTTTGAATTAAATCGGACAGACTTCTAGTGAAAGCCAGTGTCCTTATAAACACTGACATCATTCAGAAGCCCACCATCAAAGATGTAAATTCTGCTTTTACAGGAACAGATCAGAAAAACAGCACCTGTCAAATATTAGCTGTATTAAGCATCTATTGTATGGCAATGGTGTTAATCAGTCCTGAAATGCAGTATTTTTTTCAACAAAGCTCACCTGCCAGAAATGCCTATATTAAATTTTACAGCCTTGTAAAAAGCGCAAGAAACAGTTTTCAACCTGATAAAGATTTACTTGGGCCAGAGCAGTACTCTATACCTGCGAACCTCAGGAGTTTCAGTAAGCGTAAACTGTCGGGCAATTGCATGAGGAAGAAATAATACTCTGAAGTCATTATTCTGATAACAATAATGAAAGTTCTCTCTCTCATGCCACTTTATTCCAATGCCTGATAAATTTTATCTTTCAAATACTCTGGGCTTACATTTTCAGCCTTCTTGTTTAGCTTGGCTATTTAAATGTTAGCTATACTCAGAAGAATGTAAGTAGCAGATGAGGCCTTTACCAGCACACAGTGGTTTTCTGGCTTGAGTTCTTTCATTTCAGCGTATTCTCATTGTCAGAAAATAATACCCAGCTCTTCCAGAAAACCAGTCCCTTTAAAGTAGCCTAAGTTCAATTCCTCAGAATAGAAGCACTAAAGATTTTAAAACCTTTCTCTACATCCCCAGTGTCTAAAGATGCAGTGATGGACAAATCTGCATTTGACTAACAACAGAAATTTGAACGAGAGGACTTACTCCAAGTCAATATTTAAGCTGGGAAGGTACATGAGATTTAAGGTTAAGCAAATGACTAACATAGAGAAAGCCTGAAATATTAAATCACAGCCTGTCACTACTGTAACATTCCATTTCCAGATTCCTTTCTAACTGCTGGGTCCTGGTGGTACTTCAAGAAAATGCAAATCACCTACATGAATCACATTGTTTTTCAAACACTGTCACAGAAAAATCACATATATATGTGTATGTATGGATATTATATTGTCATCCCTATCAAATTGTATGAGCCTAAGCCTTAACACTACAGAAGCACTAAATAAATGTTTTATCTGTAGATTTTTTCCTCAGCAAGAAACGTACACATATTTGAAAATTTCACTTTAAACTCAGCAATTTCCAGGTAAGCAAGTGTATTTTTCTGATGATGACAGCATCAAACTACTTCACGTCAGGTTTCAGAGACACACGCGTTATCTGTATTATCTGTTAGAGCCCTTCAGAAGTTTGCTTTTCCTATGCTGTGCCAGTCTCTAGTTCATGCCATATAAATATTTGAAACGCTGAAGCTGTGTTTTGATGAGAAAGTTACTAACAAATTGGCTTGGTGTATGGCATGTTTAAGAACATTTACTTATTTACGCAACTTCTTCAAGATTAATTACATGATGAAATCAGAAATGGTTTGCAAACACTGTTCAGCAAATAAACTTTTCTTTTCACAGAAGTAAATGTTAAAACCACATTCTATAAGCTAAGATGAAAATACCCACATTTTATACAATAATCTTAGCAGAACCCAAAAAAGCTACAAAAATTACAAAGCACACAGAAACAAAATTGAATTTGTCATATTTCTTAGACTAACCAACAACAAACCAATGGCATACTCTTCCACAAAATGAGGTACTTCCTAATAACATTTATTAAAGTAATTGTTATGGTATGACTCAACTTTTCTAAAGAGAGGAAGTGCAATTGTGACCTTATTGGGAGTTTTGCCGCTAATGAAGGAAAAGTTGCAATTTTGAGTTTATCTTCCACAAACAATGCAGGCATTCTTTTGTTAACATATTCTGAACACTTATAGGTCACTGTGTGAAAGTTCCCCCAGAAACATCAGTTGTTTTCATTGATCTCACAGGCTACTCAAACCACAGACTTCCCTCGAAGTGATTATTTAAATATAGGTGCAAAAGAAGAACATTGTTAATTTTATCAGTTTTCACAGGCTATGAAAATGATGCTGGTTCACATTTCCTACTAGTCCAACACGAGCAAGATTCTGACTACATAGAATCCATTCATGTCAAGTATTTTTAAAAGTTGTTTGCTTTAGCTATCTTAGTCTACCTCGTCATAAACAATCTACCTACTACTCATTACCAGCGTATAGCACAATTAGTCCTTTCAAACGAAGTATTGGACCTTCAGAGTTTCCCAGCTGCTTTTTGAATGCACTGGCACAAACACGTTTGCCATGCCAAATAAAAAATTTACTTGTTCCAGCATGGAAGCTTAAGTTGTATGTTTGAATTCTGAATCTTGTAACTGAGCTTAATAAACCACATTCAAGAGTTTTGAGAGTTGTTTTTTTAGAGAGACAAAACTGCATTGGTTGTTATCTTGGTAACAAAGAGCTTATATGACTCAGATTTTTCTATCCCCGTTAAAATATACACAATTCTGACAAAAAAAGCCCACCAACCTATCTTTAAGCCTAGTTTTATCCTCACAACACAAGCAGTTGTGTCCTGTTCTCACTTCAGGACCAAGTACTTGGAGAAGAACATGCACAATCTTACCAAGCTGCCATCAGCTAGCATTTACAGCCTTCTTTTAGCCAGATCTTTCTTACCTGAAGACAGAAGCTTGTGAGTGCGTAGGAAACTGATAGCCAGGCGCATTATGGATGCCTTGTCCAGGTGGGAACTGATATTGTACGGCAGGGGCAGCTCATGTGCCAGTTCGTAGAAAACTTCGGTTTCTTTGCTTCTTCTGCATCTTGCTGCATCTCTTGATTTCTCCTTCCTCCGTTCAGAACTGCTCCTGGCAGGTAAAGGAGAGAAAGGAAAAAAACATTTCTTCAAGTGCATGACCCGAGAGAAACACAAGAGTAAATCTTCTCAGCAATGAATCCATTCTGTCAAGTGGTTTAAGTCAACTGATCAGACTTTAGTATCTACTTGCTCCTTTTAAAATGGGAATTAGGAGAGGTCTGACACAACTGGAAAGGGCTCAGATTTTACACAAGTCAGTCTTTGGACACCCTGAAGCCCTGCTGAGTTTAACAGGATCAAGATCTGCCTTAGGCAAGAGATTCACAATGAAATAGCAAACGATCATTCCTGGGATTCAGGAAACGTTAAAAATAAAAATTCTGTTTGTACAATCTAAATTACTTTACTTGAAAAACACTCTGGGATGAGGCGACTATCCATTTTAAAGCTGGAACAATTACAATGCCTGTGACTGTCATAGATATTTCAATGTTGTAGAGTTTCAACAGCTGTACCCCATATTAAAATAAAAGTAATAATAGGGTATCAAACTGCATTTGTATATACAACTATCTCAGCTCTTAATCCAACATTACTCAGGAAAACCACCTTTCCTTGACCATGAAAGACACAAGATGGGAAAGAAAATACTGTTGCTTGCAAGAAAACCCTCCTTCATAGAAGCTATTCTAATTAAATCACCATCTCTCTGTTGTCTATGAAAATAGATTCCTTCTTGAGTAAAATAACATGACCGATGCAGCCAGCCTCCTTCAAACTCCACAGAGAAGAAAAGTGCAGGAAATAATGAAGGGCAAGGCATTTTATGAAGCAAGTATGCAAGATTAAGCCACTGAGGGACATAAAGCTAAACTTAACATGCAAGAAACACAAGGGCTATGTGTAGAATGGATCTGGGATAGGACAGTTTAATAGGGAACTTCACTGACTCTAAAGCTCTTTATAAAGTACAATTCTTATTTCAGACATGAAGAACCTGAATCCATTCAAAACCATCAGCTATTTCAACCCCATGTAGCTCTGCTGATTCTGCGAGTTCCCTTCACTTGCACAAGTTGATGTTTTGCACCTCAGTCACACCAACACAGAATATATTTATTTTCAGGCGGACTCCTCTAATACTGTACCAGTGCAAACGGCACAGCCTGGATGACCACAGAACAGCGTGCAGAGAAGATCAGCCCCACCGTTTTTGCTGTTGTGGCTACATACTCATTTCTAGAATCACCAGTGGCAGCTCTCCATTTGCAAGACCGCCTAAAAATGCAGCAGCTTATAACCTGCTTTTTCCAATGGCAGTATAAAATAATGAGCCTATAAACTAAAAATGGATCAACTGGGGGGAAAAAAAAACCCCAAAAAACTATCAAAACAGGATATTTCAATAAATATATTCTTTGTATGACAAAGATAAGGAAACCAAACACATTAATTGCATCATTTAATCCTAGAAACTGGTCCGATCATGGCTGGTTTCATATAAAACTGCAGAAAATAGAAAAAGAGTATTAATACATAGCAATGTATTTTAAAGAAGACAACTGTTTCTAAAAGTGCTAGACTGCCTGCAAAATCTTCTAGCATAGAAACTGCAGGTGGCTTCGTAAATCAGAAAGAAGGAAAAAGAGCCAGGGTGCATATTAAATGCTAAGAGTAAAGTTACAGTAAGGTGTTTGCTGGGGCCCAGGCAAAGCTTATCCAAAGCAGAAATGTGCTCACAACACATCAGCAGGGCCCTCGTGCTGCAAAACACGTGAAGCTGGGCATACGCTTGAGGATCAGACAGGTGCTCACCAGTGGGTGTGCTAACAGGGCAAGGGGCCTCGTAAATGCTTATGGTATCTTCTCAAGATCCATGATCAGCCCTCAGCAAACCTCTTTCACAATTATTTTGCCCGAGGTGAATAGTTTCTAACATGGCATCTCTTAGAGGAGGTATGCACGGGATGAGACCTACACACGTTTCAGGATGTAACAGCAGGATCCAACTTTGGTAATGACTTTAGGAGCATCGCTGGAGCGAACACCAACATGCCCAAATTTTAATCTAAAGGATCAGATATTCACAAGGTGACACTAAGTCTTTACTTTTATCCTTGCCAAGTAAGAGTCATACTACATCCACATAAAAGAAGTCCCTTTGTACAGCTGTCTGAGAATGTACAACAGCAAATGCCCTGTGTCCTCCTCCCAGGGCAGGTGCCGGGAGCGGGAGAGCCACGTGAACTACTTACACCAGTGCTTCTTTCAGAGGTATGTCTTGCTCTCTCTTAAGAAAAATGTCTCTACACTGTGCCTATAAAGATGCCAGACTGGGAACAAATCTGCAGTTTCTAATTCCACCAATGAAATAAAAGAGTAGAAACAAAACAAAAACAAACACAAAAATTACACAGCAGTATTTGTGAGAATTTTCCAATTGCAGCTTAGAAAATCTAACTCACACCATAAAAGTTTGAGCTCTGCTCTAAATCTAGAGCCCACAATTTTCACATTAGAACCGACTTGGGCAAAACAAGATCCAATCCCTCCTCGTTTAAATACAGAACTTTAGGAACCAAGGCCAAAGCTGTGTTGCAATTTGTGCAGTAAAAATGGGTTGTATAAGACAGGGTCTCTCATGACGCCACTCCGGCCACAAAGAAAAATATTTAGTTTTGCTAACCTCTGTAAATATAATTTTGAAGCGTGGCTAATGAGACAAGCTTGTTTCATTAACCGTGGGTTGCTCAAGGTTTCTAATAACTAATGCTATGAGCAGAGAATGATTTTTTCCCTCTGTGCTGCAGATGCAGTCCCTCAACACTGTTTCTGACTGTCGTGCTTGTTTCTCTGCAGAGAGACATGGTCCTTCATGACATACCGCACCAGACCTTTCTCACATCAGAAAACAAGGGGAGGAATCAGCCTGCCTGGCTGCTTTCAACAGACTTTCTTGCTCACCACCCATTATCATTTTAAATAAACAAAAAATTTGCTTGTTAAGCATTTCCCCCTGTAGCTTCCTGCACCTCAATTTTCCTCCTCATCTTCCCTCCCTCAGCACAGCCTCAGGTCGCGTTGTGATTGTAGCCAGCAACACCAAGGGAAGCCCAAAACACCCCCCACCGCCTCCCCCCC
>VZSZ01008272.1:183648-201539 GCA_013398815.1 Ibidorhyncha struthersii
CACAAAAACCCCCACTATTAAGGAAAAAAAAAAAAAAAAAAAGGGCACACGCGTGCGTCACTGCTTGGAGAAAGTGACGCAAGCAGGAGCAGAAACCTCGCTCACCCAAACCTGCCTCAGATTTTTAAAAATGCAGAGGGGAGAGAGGAGAAAGCCACCGCAAACAGAGGTACAGCAGGGGAAGCCTCCTGGGAGCTCCCAGACACTCGTTCCTTCAGGAGTCGCGGGATCCGGCAGGATAAGGTCCTGCTCCGNCAGGGACAGAGTCCTTACATGCCGTGCAAGCTGTAGGGAACGGAAGAGTTTAGGCGGCACAGGCAGTTCCCCACCACGGAACACTGGTATGGCACTGTACCCCCAGGACGGCTGCTTACATGATTTCCCACTCCCTCCTGGCTGTGTTTAGTTTGTGCTCTGAAAATAGAATTTACAGGCCAACACAAGTGAGCAAAGATGACAAACAACTCACAAGTATTTGCCCTCTCTGGTGAAGCTCCTGAATTTTCAGGAGCAAAAGCTCTCCATGCTTGTCCCAAGAACCCAAACAACAAACCGCTCCCCACAGTACACCCACGCATGGGAACAGAGCACGCAATCCCACCCGCCGGAAGCATCCAAAGAGATGTTGGATTGCCCTGCATGGATCCCGGGAGCCAGATTCCTAACCCCTTCCTCATCTCTGACAGCCCCTTGCAACACAGCTCCACTGAAACCAGCGGGAATGTCTGCAGACGAAGGTCTTGCACGCCCGGGGTGAAGATCATAATCTGGCTTTCTTAAGCCTCTCTTACCGCAGGACTGGAAACTCCAGGCACGGCAATTTATTGGCAAAACCTGAAGTCCCACGTAACTCACCTGGCTGAAATAAACCTGCAAAACTATCATGTCAGTTTAGGGATTGTCTTCCCGGCGCTCACTGCTGTGATGGCTCTGGACTCCGGCAGCAGGGAAAAATGCTGGAGCAGCCAGCCCAGGCCAGCGGCTGTGCTGCTGCCACTGCCCTCCCTGCCCAGGCACCTGCAGAAGGTACCTGCGACCCAGACACAGCAGGGATCAGCCCCACAAACTGACCACCCCCCACCACGGGAGCTTACATGTGGGCATACAGAATCACTCACTGGTCTGAAGTAGGATTAGATACCCACACAACCCTCCTCATCTCAGCAGAGAGGGACTGACCTGACGTTTCGGTACTGTTTCCACTGGCTGTGACCATACTCGCTCCCTGCAGTCTCAATCCTACCAGTACTTTATCTCCACCAATAATCCCTGCCCACCACCTCCAGCCATACATCTCCCTGGTCCTTCCCGCATGCAGTTACCCCCTCTCAAAGCCCTTGGTACCCACTCAGCCAACGATGATGCCGGGTGGTCAGCTTCAGCGATCCTCTGTTCTGTCAAGGACATTGGTGGCCTCCTTTAAGCAGACAGAGGGGACTTGCCGAGATAGCAATCTTCTGCTCAGGGTTTTGCTGCTTTCAACAAGTCCATGTGGGTCGATACTTTGGTTGCGTACACACACACTTGCTTGTTTAAGACTAGGCAGCACAGTAATTGCACCAAATTACACTCCCACCTTGTAGGCTCCAGATCACAGAAGCTTTTAGAGAAATCGTAATCCGCACCTTGCATAAAAATACCTTGTTTATAATCTGGTAGCCTTCACTCATACATACATACCGTGTGACACGTTCGTACAACACTTTGAAATACATAGTTCAGATTGACTCGCTTCAGTTTACTTCGTGATTTCGGTGACCCTTGGACTTTGCTTCAAACTGCCATGTATGCAAGCTAGTAAAACAACAAGCATATTACTTTATATCCAATAGCTGGTTATTAAATGTTTCTAGCTCCAGCACTTTAAAGGTCAAGAATCCACAGTTAATTAAGCTGTCACAAGAAATTTCTGTAGTAAACGCTCATTTCAAATGGTTTAGAGTTAAAGCTTCAAATGCTAACTTGAAGAACAAGAAAAATACATTATAGGGATGCAAAGATAAGAAAATACTTTACAGTACAAATAAATGAAAAAAATGATGAGATGTTTAGCATAAAAAAGATTTTCCAATTCAAACCAATAAGAACTCAATAAAGATATTTTAACAGGCAGCACTATCTTAGATAACAACAAAGCTTTATTTCAATCTAGCAAATCCATTTTTTGCTGTGTGTTTATATTTTGCTTTACCTTCTGCTTGACAAATCTCTAGCTGATTTAAACCAGCGTAATATCTAAAAAGGAGGTTTGCTGGCTATGAGGCACCCCATAGCTATCTCAGAACCATACTGCTTGACGGCCCCAGAGGTGTGCTTGCACAGACACCAAGCAGCCAGCGGTCATGCTTACTTAGCCTTAAAATTCCTTTAAAAAGTATTTGTAACCATTCTACCTGACAAGCAGTTTATTCTGGATGGCATGCTGTGCTTTTGAAAGCCCCCCTCCGTTAAAGTAATAAAAGTGACCATCAGTAAATAAAAAGTGCTACAAACAGCAATTTACTTGCTCACCAGGAACTTGGCCCAAACTATGAAAGCTGTGAATGAAATCCATACACAGTGCCATACAGATCACTCCTTATACCTCTTTCCAGCGAAAATAACTATTTCTAAAGTCTGAGAAGACCCCAGATGCCCAGGTTCAGCGCACCAGCAAGAACGATAGGAAGATGAAGGACACAGAGTTATTCTTGGATTGAGAGGAAAAATAAGGCTTGAAAATACATGGAGTGCTCAAGGCTGTCAAGCGCTAAAGCAGCGTTGCTGCACATGGGGATATGGTACCCACTACACAGACAAAACAAATACAAACGATGCCAAAATGGGGAATTCATTAATAGAGGAAATGAGAGTTCGAAGGTAACAAGAAGAGCTACTAACAGAAAGGGCTATTACAAAAATGAGGAAATTAAATACCTTCCACCCTTCCTTTAAAGCTGCCCTGACTTACAGTAACTCACCGACTCCTTGGTTTGACTGGGGGATTTCTAGTGCTTTTGTACATATTCACTAAATAACAAATCACTGCTACTTCTGTAATGCTTGGCACCTGCTGCCATATTAATATGTGATGCAATAATTTCCTCAAAGTTTAAAACCAAAGGCTAGATGACAGTCAGAAAAATGAGAAATACAAGCATCTCAGCGACAGACCAGGGAAGAGTTTGTGTTAAGGGTGAGGAACTCATTTCCATTCTTATTAGGCCTTTTCAAAAGATGCTTGGCACCATGATAAGGAACTTGGCTAGTACGATTAGAGTATCAAGAGATGGGGCCTAAGTGAATATCAGACTTCTGTGTCTTCGAGCATATTTATGATTCACTAAGTCCATGTCACCCTAGGACCACCACAGCTGACAGTGACACAGCCAGGAACATGTTTTCTTGACTGGGGAACACATCAGCTCTTTAGACTGAATAAAATCCATATGACCTTGAAGACCACATGTAAGACTGTAACTTCTCCAATGTCTGAAGCTCTGATGGTGCTTTTAGTCTTATAATTATGCTGTACTGGGTTTTCATTTCATTTATTTTCATGAACATTCCTGGCATTTATTTCTGAAAAAAAAGGTGGTGCTGAAACAAAAAACATCACACCTATACAGTTTTAAAATGCTTATACCACTAGCATCTTTTTTATACCACTAGCTGCATTTAATGCCGCTACTAAAAGAAAAACATTTTGCACCTGCAACGTAAAGTATCACTGTGAATACTGAAGTTGTCACAGCAACTAAATAGTACTTTGGGACTTCAATGTTGAAAACCTTACTGGGGCTGCAGGAGCACTTCTTTTTTTTAAAGCATTTATGTTCACAATATGTCACCAGAGTCTGATAAATTTAATCACAGTAAGCAAAACAACATCTACAGGATTTATGTTCTACCATTTTTTCTTTAGTTTTACGAGTACCTTGAACCAGAAAGATAAGTATTAGGATTTCAGCAGCCATTAATCTGGTCCTGGATTATTTTATGATGCTGTGAGTGCAGCCCATCCTGCAATCGCCACGCCAGCACGAGCCTGGTACCTCGGAGGACGTGCTGAACATGTTGCTCCTGGGGCAAGGCACAGCCCCGTGGAACTGCACGAGGTCCACAGCGTGCAGAGGAGATGCCAGGCTGCTGTTTGATCAGCAGTTAGAGCAGACAGAGGCATTGCGTTTTTGCTTTTTAATCCATTCCCTGCGTTGAGCAACCTGGACTAGTGGGAGGTGTCCCTACCTATGGCAAGGGGCTTGGGACTACATGATCTTCAAGGTCCCTTCCAACATAAACCATTCTATGATTCTATGATTAAGCCTAGGTGGCAGATAGACTCATGGCTTAGTTTTCAAGCAGAGCAAGCCCCAGTCCCTGTCACAGAAATGGTCAGGACAGCTCTGGATCGCCCTTGTAAAGCTGCTGCAGCCCACGCTTAAAACAGATCAGTGAAACACTTCCTCCATTTTCTCAAATAATACGGAAATTTGGAGAGAAACAAGCAGCCCAGCACACGGTCAAATCTCAATCAGAGGAGCACGAAGTCATCTAAACTCAGTCTTCCCTTCTGAGACTCGTTTTGCACCCCTCTGCTCCATCAAGATATGGGATCACGGATTCCTTCCCTGTGGCAATTGACTCTTTGATACCAGCCAAGATATGGCAAGCGTCAGACTAAGAAAGCCCACCACCAACTGCACTGAACAGTGCTACAGAAAGGACCGTTTCAACGTTGGCCAAAACTGAACTTGCTTTCAAATCAGCAAATTTTTGGGGAGTGATAAATATACCACTCTGCTTTTCTTCATAGTTTCCACTTACACATTCAAAGGTCCCTGCAGCACAGCTAGAGCTGGAGTTGCACCGCAGCTGCAGGGATAAGGTTATGACAATGCACAACCCGAGATCTCTATCAGTGATTTGTGTTTGAGAGATTACAGATCCTTATCTTGTGGCATTACTTGTAGTAATCAGTCAATTTTGACAGCTAATCTAGAGGTCCATACATATTGTTGCTCAGAAGCTCAGCAGGTATTGCTAAGATCTGTTTTCAGATAACCCAACTATTTACCTACTCTAAAAAACACATACCAAAGGATGTACTTTATCTCTTCACCAGCGGGTTAAAGCTAAAGGTGAACGAAGTGCAATTCACAGGCCATGGGGGCTGCCAGAAGTTAAACTCAAAATCAGCCTTATTTTTCAGATGACCACAGCCCAGCCCATACCAAACCACAACCAGAGTTATTTATCAAGGTGGCGCAACTGCAGGTAAACGAGGACAATTTTTCAATTAAGCTTAATTTCAAGTCTCGGGGACAAACATTGCCATCACATGACTTTACCATCAGTGGCACGTGTAGCTACGCTTCAGCCTCAAACCCACTCAACCATAAACAGTTGAGAGAGTAATGCTGAAAATTGTTGACAAATCCGAAGTTTTATGATCTCATGCTGTGTTACGCCTTGGGCAATATCCACTGACATTTGTGGGTGAAACCCCTGGCGTTTCAGCAGGCTCAGACCAAAATCCCACCACATTTTATCTCGTCGCAGTGGCACATTGTTGACAGGTTCACACAAGGGGCCCTTGTGGGTGGGAACAATGAGAGAGGTGCACACAGCGCAGGAAAATGGGTGGTGACCACCAAGGGAAAAAAGCCTCTTTCAAAGGAAGGTCTTTGAAAACATTCATTACACCCCACCCAGCTATTTTCACTACAATATTTCAGTACATAAAAACAACACAGGGAAAACAAACAGCCCACCCTTCAATATGTTGTAAGTTCTCCAGTACCTGAAAAGAGATCAGCAAGCCATAAAGACGCAGAGATCTTCACCAGAGCCATGCAAGTGGTCTGTGAGCATCCACTGAAACCTCCCCCACCACCTTTTTTTCTCATGTATTTCCAGGCTGTCTATGTAAGCAGACTCAATTAGACATCTTTATTTCCAGAGTAAAGTAATCGAAATTTAAAACAGTATTGGCTGGTAAATAAACAATAGTGAGAATTTATAGGGATCATAAAGTAGATGTATTGTCACAATTAAAAAAATTGTTATATAAGTGAACGGCCATCCACAATGCATTTCAGCTGTGATTTTTTTTTTTTGGGTGGGGCTAATTCTGCCAATTAAAACAGTGGTTAGAACTAATAAAATATTGAAGACAAAACAACTGCAAGACAGAGAAGGATCTATAAACCCAATCCATAATGAAACGGGTCTCTGAAATCAGCAGACAGTCAAAGAACGGCCCTCCAGCCTTTGAAGGTACAGAGGCCATGCTCTCACACAGACTTGTCTCCATTGCAGTCACTGAGGTTACCAACAGAGCAAAGATTGAGCAGGTCAAGTTCCCCTGGTCTTGGGAACACAAAGACATGGTGGTTCTCCTAAGGCTCTGGGCTGGTCTGTGATGATGCCCTCTACAGCACCCTTACTCCCAAGTTCAGTATACAAAGAGGGCTGAGCATCTACAGAAGAAATTTGTCCACTTCGTGTCACTTTGTTTCAAGCCCAGAGTCTCTGCGTTGGATGGTCTAAGGACAGCGGTGGTGGCACACAGCAGTTCAAGATGAAAATGCTTTGTCTCCTATAGAGAATGCTCAGAGTGATCATCAGAATTGCTTTGCGCCATCGCCTGCTAATAAGCCGTGCCTTGTTGTTCTTCCAAAGCGTCAAACCTCCTAAACACTCTTGCTAATAAAGTTAAAAAAACAGCTCTTGCAATAAAATCTTTATGAAATAATGCTGATCCTTCTTTGACCTTAATCATTTTAATGTGCGCTTAGTTATGATAGAATTTAATGGTTTCTCCCGCTCCGTCTCTTGGCCATTTGTAGCCATTCACAGCAAGAAGATGGATGTCCAGAAAGATGGATTAAACAGCCACTTCTTTGGCAAGCAGGGAATAATAATTCTTGAGAATAACAATACAGACGCTCTAAATTTTGATCATTCCATGTAACACAGTTTCCTCCACTTCCTGCAACAACGATCAAGTGCAAATCTTGAGAGCCAGGCTACATTTTTTGCCCTCTGGGGTGTCAGTTTTGTCTGTGCAAACATCCCGGGACACAGCTCATTCTTAATTCCTGCTTTCTTTTCAGGGGACTGTTATTTTATACAGCAGCTCTTTAATTGCCCGCCTCCTCTTAATTAAGTCATTGGGTAAACTGAAATAGTGGTAACTTCCCATGATATGATTGCGATCTCGCATTAGTATTTTAGTCTGTCACTAGTTGCTAAAAATCAAAGATTAGTAGCTTGAGCTGGGGTAAATTGTATTCTCCTCTTACTATGAGGGAAAAAGGACTGAACCAAAGGGTCAGGCTACTTCAGCTACCTGGCCAGAAAACCAGCAGCCGCTTCAGCAAATTTAGGAAATTCCTCTATATCTCCAGCTAAAGTCAGAGGCTGGAGCGATATAACTTGGGCGCAGCAGTGCCTTCTCTGTCCACCTCACAGCACACGCGCCTTCAGCTGCCGGCAAAGCCCTGAGGAGCCCTCTCACTGCTGACCCACCTCTCGGCACCCACTGCTGCGGCAGAAGCCAGAGGGACATCGAAACTTCGGTACTCGAGGAGGAAACAATTGTGGCCTCTCCAAACTCAACTGCAGTATTTCAAATATTTTAAAAATTAAGGCTTGGTTCTGTCAGGAAATGGCCGCTAGCTCTTCTGACGCATCGCCCTCAATAATTACTCGCTAAACACAAGCTCTCAAAGGGAACTGATATAAGGGCAGTCTGTGTTGTAATACAAAGCAAGTAACTGGATGCAGCCTTTCTCTTTTGGTGTTTCTTGCTTTATCATTTCTTTTCCTACTACTGCCTGCTAACTCCTTAAACTTCTGTATCCACAATCAAAGGATGGTTACTCTAAACAAAACAAAACAAAAAGATGATGATAAATGGGAAGCAGCAAAGCTAGGAAGCATTCAGTGTGTATACAAAGGTAAGTTCACATGGCCACATTTCTTCATATTTTCTGGTTTTTACTTCAGAACTATGAATTAGCATATCAGTATTTTGCCATTGTTCCTGCCGGAGCTTTTAGTCTCCTTGAAGTTAAGCAAACAAGGCACATACGCTTATATTGGACCTGATTCTCATCTCCATCGTGGTCCCATCAACCAAATAGGGCAGGAGGTGGGACTCTAATTACTGTAATAAATTCTGTTTATGACAAAGGTAGGTCGGTAAAACTCAGAAGCTAGACCTTTTTGTTTAATTTGATACAATTCACAATTGCCAGCTTATTTAACAAGAAACACATTACAACCAGGCAGGTCTTGGACATCAGAACTTTGCATCTGTCAGGGTGTGGTACCTCAATATTTCACTATTTTGATTCTAACTGTATAGCAGCCAAATTTCTGACAAGAAAGCCCAAGATACGCACGCTGAGATGCATGCACTGGTATCGGTACATGCAAAAGGGGTCACAGGAGTTACACAAAACAGATGGTACTTCCCAAGGCAGGGGCGAGGGTGCTCTCAGCCCTTTGGAGCTGCGAGTCTCAATAACTACCAATACTGTTTTGTAAACATACCTTGTGCCTCCTTACAGTGGTTCTTGGAAAATGCAATTTTTATTCTTCTTGTCCTTTCCTAAATTACGTAACCTAATCAACTGAACCGCATGATTTTTCCAAAAATGACTGCTTTCTCAGGAGAAGCAGAAAGAAAAGGAAAAAAAGGAGGAAAAAAAAGAAAAGAAGCTGCACTCCCTGCCAAAATTGATGATTTTGCGATTAGAAAACACAACTGGGATGGTACAGAGGCCAAAGATGAGGTACACTGAGAAACAATCGTACCACAACACTACCCCAAACACTAGTGGGATGAGGCAGGCACAGAAAGAGCATCATGTACCCAGGCTGGTACAAGCTGAATCCAAAAGCTAAAATTTCTTCTTGCATTAGCGTATTGTTTTGAATTGTGTTTGTATGCCAGTATAGTTAGTTTTATTTGTACAAAACATGCTGTTATGGCCAAGAATAGTTATGAAAAGATTTTTATCCCTGCATACACAGAAAAAATAAAAAAAAAGAGAAAGTCCTTTCATACAGAATACAGAACATGAATAAATATTTAACTCTTTTACTGGAACAGCCATATGTTACTGTGAAATACATTTAAGACTAAGAAACCTTTATAATGCAATGTGTATGGAAAACAGTAATAACTAAAGAGCAAGCCATAGCACACCTAATAGAGTCAATCTAAATTGTACAAACATAACTTAAACTTGATTTAACATAGTTTTTAGTCAATGGTACATTTATAAAATAACAAGCCTCAGAGGAATACGCTTTATGTACATCCTATTCATTTTATTCCCAATGTACAAAAAAAAAAATCTTATCCATGGTTGTAAGTAACAACAATCAATATCAACTTTTCCCCCTCATTCTTATTATCATTTCCTCATACACGTAGTAGACTTCCACCAATTTCTGTTGATCCTCCCACTAGTCTTTTGAAGAAAACTTGAAAACATTGGAAAAAAATCTCCAAGGACTCTAAAAGAACAATAGTCATTAGCAGAAAAAAAACCACATAGGTGAACATTTGAACCACAGTTTCTCCATTTTAAAGGGGTCAAATATCTCAGATCATAAGAATCGAATAGGTGATTGTCATCAATGAGACTAAATAAAACTTTATTATCTATCAATAAATGTTTACCACAGCTGAGAAGAGGTTGTTTAGGTTTAACGAACAAAAGCTGGAAAAAATCCTTCTGAAAGCACAATGAGTAAAACTGACCCACGGTGTGACAATAGGGAAGTCCACCGACCTACTATATTTTCAATTAAATTACAAATCAGAGTGGAGGTAGGGTGTAGGCCCCTGTCTCTGCAGAGGCAGGGATTTTATTCACCATGTTTACAGCATGTTTTATTAAAATCCTGAATGAAGACATGTTTCCCCAAAGCTCTGGCTTACCAACAGCTCTGGGAGAAGCATGAATGACAGTGTCAAACCTCATCAGCCCAGAAAGGAAGAATACCACCAACTTGTCTAACCTGTAGATCAGAGGTTGCAGAATTCGCTTGAATTAATACAGTCTGAATCTGAGCATTTCTTTAAAAAAAAACAATCAGGTCAATTTAAGCAACTTTCAGGCATGCAACACCAACCCACAGTAACATTTAGTAGGCTGCTCTACTGGTCAGTCACCTTCATTGTGAAAATATTTGCACAGATCTTATTTTCCCTCCATAAGAATTAATTCCTTAGTGCCTATTTTTATAGGTCTGAAGATATTTTGGGCATATAGGCGTGCCAGCCCGATGCCACCTGACTTTCAGCCTCTGTTTTACGTGCTGAAAAATCTCCTAACCAGCAGGTCTTGCATGGCCGATATGTTCTGGGCAGAAACAAGGTGCAAATTCAAAACAAACATTTAACATGAGAAAACTTCAGACTGAGTTGGAAAGAATGCAGAATTACAAACTGGAGTCTGGCCAGAGGGGAGAGGAAAGACAGAAAAACAAGCAAGATAAGCTATGGGTTTTGGGGACACGACCCCCCCCCCAAACACCCTCACCCCCCGAGCAGAGTTCCCAGAAAATCCAGTGTTTGTGTCTACTCTGGTGAATGCTAATTCTCCTTCTGCATTACATATGTACTAGCCACAGCAAATGGTTACTGCGGTGCTATTTAGAATTATGCTGTTCAGTAGTACTCACCATCACACAACTTTGCCTGGCATGAATATTTCTACAGACGAGTTGCTCTGGACAGTAAAAAATGAAGGGTGGCTACAGGCAGTGCCTGCAAAGCTTGTTGCTGTGTGACCTCTCCCCAGTGTTTACATGGGAAGGACCATGGAGCATACCCTCTGATATAGGGTTGACTCAAAACATGTCTTTCCCATGGTTTTGGGAACTGCAGCTATTTAAATTATCATCTTGAAATGTTAAACTACTTACTTCCTCGTTTTAGCAATAAAACCTAAACAGCAACAAAATGACTGGGGAAAAACATCCTTGACATGGGGCGTGGGATGTCGCACGTCTGACCTGTCAATCAGACTCCAACTCATAGCAGGGATCCAGCGCTGACACTCATCCCCACATACGAACAGGGAACCCAAGCACATGAAGGACTGCAAAAGCCATCTGAAACTCCATCCAAACAATGGTACTTGCAGTACAAAGGAGGAGGACACAGTGGGAACACAGTGGAGTCCAGGAAGAAGGACTAGCCTGCAACACTACAAAGGCAAAGTCTCCCCTCCCCAAGTCCTCCTCTGCAGGATCACATCATACCTGTCCCTGGGACCAAGTCTCACCACATTAACTTAAATGGATTATCCTGTCTTGCGTGGATGGGAGATCAGAACACAGCTCTTCAAAATAAGTTTTTATTTTGTGCTTTCTTGTCTCGTAGCAATGCCAATAAACAGGAAATACTTTGCTCTCAGATCCTCCTGGGACATGTCACACTCCTTACACCAGACCAGCTACAAGCAGGCAGTGACTGTTTGGCATGGGAAGGAAGATTCAAATTTCCGCATCAGCCCTGTTACTTGGCTACCGAGAGAGATGGATAAAAGTTTAAAAAAGAAAGTAGGCACAAAAAACAGTCTGGGGGGGAAGTTGAAACAAAACAAGGGGTCTGCGTGGAAAAAGTAAATCTTTCTGAGTCTAGTACAAAAAGCAATGAAAATTTCACAGGCCAAGAAAGAATGAATATTTAGCCAGTTTATTTCCAATGTCTCAATAAGATTGTACTTCATTATAGAAAAAACAAAATTATTGAGGAGCATTTGAAATGTATACCACTTTAAGGAAAGCAAGAAGGGTCACTAACAGAGCTTCATTAAATGATGTTCTCTACCACACAGAGGCTTGAAGCATGGAGAGAACTGGAAACCAGATTTTTATCAAACAATCTCTGGAGGAAGTAGATAACACAATTCAGAAAATGGGAGAAAGATTTGGGAGTGCCGTCAGCAGATTTAGGGAAAGGGAAAGCAGAAAACCAAAAAAAAAATCACACGGGTGTAGAAAGACTTCAAGAGCATGGAAAGTATTTCCAAGTGCAGTCCTAGAATTAGATAAAGAGAAAAGTGGAGAACTTTTCACCCCAAGTGTCTTGCTTCACACAGGGTAAAAGGTGCAAGTGTGGCTGAAATACAGGAACATCTGGACTCTGTTAAGTCTGAGTTATGCAAGCAGTGATCACCTTAATTAAGCAAGCTTTGAGAACAGTCAGAAGGACAAAGATTAATTCTGTTTAACTCCATGAATAACACTTTTAAGAACAAAAGAGTCCAGCCCGCCCATCAGCCTGATTTATCAAGACTTAGTAGATCAGAAATGGTCTTAAAAAAGGAGCCACCTCTCATCCCCACAAGGATACTGTAAGGAAGAAGAAAAGTTCCTGCATAAAAACTTTATAGAAAGGACAAAAATACACCTTCTATTAAGCAGTACCTTCTTATAAACATAGATGACTACAACTGTTCAGATACAACTCAGTCCTCAAAACAAAAATCTAGAAAAAAAACTTACATCAGGATCTATTTTCTGTTCACTCAAATATTTTTCCCCATGCTGCTGCCCACCGACTTGCACCGTCCTCACCCATGGGAAGCTCCTGTGCCTATTTGCTCAGTGAGCCCCATGCTAGCACTTGCACGTTCAAGAGCACTCCCAGCCCTTCTCAGAAAGGTACATGCCCTCCTAATGAGGACAACTGTCCCTTGAAGCAGAGACAATTTCATTTACTGAAAAGCCTTTTGCACTGTTTTTTCCAGTTTTGGCCTGGATAAACTTCTCTTCGTGGCTGTCTGTTCAAACATCTCAGGTCTTACACACTTTATCTTTGGTCTGACTGCTCACCTAAACTACCTAAAATGGCTAATTTTCTACTGCGCTTCTGACACATCGCAGGCCAGGATGTGTTGAGCACCTGCAACCTCCCCCCTGAAGAGGGGTGGAAAGTTCAAACAAGAGCTTAGTCTAAGACCGGCCATTCTCAGGATTGAATTCTGCATTTCCAAATGTATTTTACACTGAGTTTTCAAGCAGAGAGACCATTTTGCTGAAGCTCTCAATGTTTCATGCTGCTGTTTTCAGTAGTTTTGTGGTCTACTCCTCTATTTCACTCTGTCATCAGGGAATGGGGGACCATTTTCTGCAGCAAAACTGTTTTGTCCAACACACATTCATACCCACAAGACCACAAAGACGTACAAGCAGAGTTACCCCTATTTCTACTTGGACATTGGAGTCCACACTCTGGTCTTTGTCTCTAAACGAGCATCGTTTTTGCTACTCCATTTTGTTCTCTGATGCTTTTGTTAACCAATACATAAACATGGTGCCAACGCATCAGGCTGCTTTGCTGTCCAGCTATGGTGATACAGCTTTGATGTTACTCATCAAAGTTTTACTGCCTTGAAGTTGTGTTTAACACGCCATGAAAAGAATCATGCATTGCATCCTGCCTGCCTGCTAAAAGCCAGAGTACTGGCTGCTACTCTACGCCGGCAAGCAGACCTCTGCCACCATGCTTTCAGGTTATTGCCATTAATTTGGGTTTGTTTCAGTAAACTGAAATTTAGGTTTTCTTCCAATATGGCATGATTATTATTCCATTATATTGGTATCTAATTGTTATGCCACTAAATGCATCTTGGAAGGCAACTTTCACGTACGCGGACAGTATTGCAAAATAAGAACTTAATTATCCATTCTGCTGTAAACACATTTTTAATAGAATCATAGAATTGTTGAGGTTGGAAGGGACCTTTAAGATCATCGAGTCCAACCATTAACCTAACCTGACAAAACCACTTCTAAACTACATCCCCAAGTACCACGTCTACCCTTTTTTTAAACACCTCCAGGGATGGCGAATCCACTACCTCCCTGGGCAGCCTATTCCAATGTTGGATAACCCTTTCAGTGAAAAATTTTTTCCCAATATCCAACCTAAACCTCCCCTGGCTTAACTTGAACACATTTCCTCTCGTCCTATCACTTGTCACTAGGGAGAAGAGGTCAGTCCCCATCTCTCTACAACCTCCTTTCAGGTACTTGGAGAGAGTGATAAGGTCTCCCCTCAGCCTCCTCTTCTCCAGCCTAAACAGCCCCACTTCCCTCAGTCATTCCTCAATAGCATACTTTTATACTCCTTAATAGCATACTTTTTGTTCTAAGCACTTTGAAATTGCAGAAGAAATAAAACATGACACACAGAATGGACATCATACAGAAGCAAAGCTCAAAATATTATAAATTAAATAAATTTATAACAGCAGTATTCAGCCACAATAGTAAAGCACTTCAGAACAACACAGACCCATATCACTTACAAGATGAACACAAAGGTGTTTGTCAGATAAAAGTACTATAGAAAGTTCATACTTGTGATATTTTCTCCTACGTTACACATGAAAAATCAGATATTAATGCACAAAAAAATATTAAAACAACAGTAGCTTTGGCATCTTACAAGCCTCTGCCCATAAGGAACTGTCTGGCGAGCAGCAGCAGCAAGACTGTGTGCTGTAGCTGATACTCTGCGCGGCCACACTCATGAAAAGAGTTTCCCCAGCTTTCAAGTTGTCCTTGTCTTATTTTTTGGGGCAAGGAGGGAGTTCATGTGCCTTTCCAGACCGGCTGGACCAACATGGCCTGGGCTTCCCAAGGATTACAGCCATTGCAGCTGCAGGGCGGAACAGCAGTTGGCAGCAAGAGCTGGAGAAGGAGCGCTGGAGAAAGGGCAGGTTTTCTGAAGGATGGTCAGAGGCAAACCATTTAGGAATGTGAAAGGGAAACTGTCCTTGACATTTGCAAACTGGCAAGCGCTGTACAGCAGCATCCAGCCTGCAAACATAGAATACTTCTAGGTACTGCAGCCAGAGTTTAGCAGTTGTTCCCTATTTAGTCATTCACAACTGAATGTCTTTAAATAAATACTTTTACAAACTACAAAGGTACCAATGAGCACGTCCAGCTCTTATAAGAAACCAATCACCCTTCAAGTATCCTATGGCTAATGTTTTACCCTGAACGCTGGCTTCCCATCATAAAAGTAAACCGAATTCCAAGCATTTAAAAATGATGATTCAATTTCAAGAGTGACAAGGTTGGCTTACAGGGAAATTAGAAGATTTAAATGTTTGTGCATGTATGTGTACATTTATATATGCACGCATTAGAATCATTGTGCACACACACAAACACAGGGGGCTCAGAAGTCTGTACATTTGCCTTCCCATTTCTGAGTTTTTGTGTGCAACTGGGACATGACTTCAAACTTCTCTATCTTAAGAGTAAAAGAAAAAATTTAAAAAAAAAGAAAGACAGACGTAATACAGAAAGGCAGACAAAAAGGAAAGTATGAGCCTCACCTAAACACATGACTCCAAGAACTAAGGCTTTCACAGTAAATATTGTATAACTTGTGATAAGTTTACAAGAGTTACCAGCGCTGCAGTGAGATAAACCATTTTCCCAGTTTTCGTCATTAGCAGATACATTCCTCAAGTTAGGACGGATAAAATTATACTGATAAAAGCACTTCAAAATATTTACATGCTTTGACTTGGCAATATTTTAGTACAGAAAATGAAGGGCAAAAAATAGTAGTTGTCCCTCAGAAGGCTACCCCTGCCAGGATTTAGCATACCCGTAATTTTATTGCTCTAAACCTCTACTGAAAAGGGCCTTACCAGCATGGGAAGGGGGAGAAGACAATAAAAAACAGAGGACAGAAGTAGGTTAGAAGCGCTAGCAAACTTCCACTTAAACTGCTAATGGCAAGCTCTGCTGTTATATTTTTATCACTGCTTTCCTGCAAATTACTTTTATCAGTGATAATTTAGCTTTTATTTAATTATCTGGCACAGCAGACAAAAGGAAAACAGATTTGTTTTACAGCAGCTCCAGCACTTGCTCTGTCCATTAACATTGACAGACGAAGGTAAATTAAAGCTCTTAGGCCACATTTTCAGCATGCGTGGTACTGAAACCTCCATATCTAACCAATATGTGTTTCTAAAGGAGAACAGAGTGCATGCTAATGTTTTTATCCTCTCCACACAGTTAATGGAAGTTTTCGTATTTTCATATTCCTTATTGTTCCCCCCATTCAGTCCTATCTGCCTCCAAAAACATCTCAGGGCAATCGAGGAGAATCAATATTTTAAACAAGGAAATCACCACATTTCAGTCATCTGAAGAGTGAAATAGCACTTTCCTTCCTTCCAGTTTTCTTAAGACCGCAAAACCACAGAGAAGTTGTGTTTGATTAAAATATTAAATCTGCATAAAGAACCCTTGCAGGATGTTGTGTTGTTCCAATGCTCCTCTTCATCCTTTTTTTAGGCATGTTTTCAGCTATTCTACTTAATTCCGTAGAGGTAAACAGATTGCTTTATAATTTTCATTTAAAATAATAAACTTATTTATAGAAGCTAATTTAACTACACAGCTGTTCTGGGCAAACAGCAGCCTTTCCATTTAAGCGATAGTATAATGGCTTTGATTACAAACAATTTTGCAAGAAAAACCCCAAAATATTATTGACTGTTCTAAAAATGCAACTAATAGTCATTAGTAATACCCATTCTCCTAAGTAATAAAGTGACTTCTGTTCCTGCATGAAATATCCTTTCACCTTTACTTAACAAAAAAGCCGTATTAGCAAACCAAAATTTCAAAGTCTGAACTAACAGCCAGGTGTTCCGACTTGCTTTGAAGACTGCCTGTGCTATCATCAAAAAGGGGGANTATGGGATAGCTTTTTGTGATATACAGACCACATGAAAGGGTTCTTTCTCAAAGGCAACAAATAATGTCATTACTGCTTGTTCAGTCCAAAATTGCCACCACAACCCAAGCATAAACATTTATTAACATACAATGCAAAATTAAAAGCTAGTGACAAAGTATTTCAAGGAGAGAATATTCTACTTTGTAAAAGCAAAATTAAAGAGTTCTGCTACCGTAATTTCTTTAATAACTATTCAGTTTTGTGACAAATTACCCACTGATACTGTCAAATGCCATTTCATTTTCTAATAAAAACTTTATTTTTCTTAGAATAAGTTTTTTAAAAGCCTGAGATAAATTTAGTTTACTTTTTATGTCCCTTCAGCAATCGTTACATGACTCATTACAAACAAATTTTACTGCTGGAGCAGGTCACATTGATGAAAATAAATTAATATATGGAAGTTTGGAAGAGCAAGAAAATACTTCTTGGACTACCACCAAGGCAATTTCAAAGCACAAACATGAATATAATTTAATAGTTTCCTTACAAGCAGGCTTGGCTACAGGGCTCCCAAAATAATGACAAAAATGAAGTCCCAGAGAATGTATTTTAAGAGGACCTTTACTGAGAGGGAGGAGGAGGAAGAACATGAGAGTTGAATATTTTTAACCAGCTTTCCACAGATGGGTCTAAATCAAGCTCTTACGATTCTTCCCTGTCATAATCCACTACAAGGGTCAAAGGTTGAAGCTTTCCCAGAGGTTCACTGTGCATAACAAACACTAAAAGTTCCCCAAATTTAGTTTATATATAACAGCAAAAGTGCTGTGGCCATTTACATCCCATACTGTCCCATTAGTATCGAACAGGGCATAAGCAGGGCAGGCAAAAGCACAAAATCTTCACATTTTCAATTAATTTCTTTACTTGTGCCTGCAAAAGTTAGTGCTTCTTACACCCTTTAAAAATGTGCTGTGAAAGGATGATAGATAAAACCAGTCCTTTAGTGCAAACATATAGACATTTTGTCATAAACTTTTTTTTTTCTAATGTATTCAAATGATTACTGATCTCTCATTAAGCATTACAAAGGGACTTGAGGGTGCTCACTTTTTTTTTTCTTTTCTTTTTTTTTTTTTTTTTTTGTGAGGGGTCCAAA
>VZSZ01008272.1:201559-222611 GCA_013398815.1 Ibidorhyncha struthersii
GGTCCAATGAATAATTTCAGTAATTTGAGATCGCAAGCTCTGCAAGCTGGACTGGAGGAGCAAGTTCAATACCCTACGGCTAACCTGGGGGAATCCTGGGGACATACAGTTGGTGGGAGCTCGGCCACCCTGCCAAAGCTGAAGCCTTTGGCTCTCACGCTAGGCATTTGACCTGTGTGCTATTCCACGTCTATAATTTATCTTAAAACAACAGCAGGGACACTGGTAGGAGAGGGAGGGCTGTTGAATGAGTGTGCTGAACTGTCTAGGAAATTGTCATTCCAACTGCAGTTAGGACTCGTTCTTCTAAAATGGTCTCCAATCAACCAATAAAATAACAAACAAACAACTTTTTCCTTGAACTTTTTGAAACACTTCAAAAAAAATAAAAGAGCCAATATACCGGAGACTGTTCCAGCAGGAGCTACAACCATGATCAAAAATTCAAAGAGCTACTGAGCTTCATGAGACATTGTCCTCATCAGCAAACTCAAATTAAGGAGATTCTTCTGCCCCAAGCTGTTCATACAGCACTGGGGGAGAACAGAGGGACATGAATGATGCCGTTGCACGTACTGCACAGCCCGACCAGGATCAGGGAAGACTTGAAGGACCTGAGGACACAAGTCTCTGTCTCCACCCACCCACCCCCCACGACATTTGCTGTGGGCACGCGGGTGCTGCAGAAGACATCGCCAATCACTGGAAGGTTGAAGTCTTCACAACACGATGTGAATGAGAATTTAGCTTCAGTTGGTTTTGTGAATATAGTCGGTACCTGTAAACCTATCCTTTTCACACTCAGGCGATCTTTGACATTACCGTGCCCTACAAATATCCAGAACTCGTTTGGCACACGATGATGTTTCAAAAACAAGAACAGCATTGCAATTATGGTTTTGCTTTGTATGTAAGTAGTGGTAACCACAAAATATATTTAAGATTATTTGCTGTATATGCACTTCTGTCTAGCACATAAACATCCCTCTCCTTACAGAGCCTATTTGCCCACATTAACTACCCTGGCACCCCCCACAAGCTTTTTGGAGCACACGTAACCATCTCCTCTCCTTATCGCTTCCCTGCCTACACCAGCACTCCCCTGTCTGTCAGTGCCTCAGTCCTTCTCTTACAACGTCTTACAAGTCTCCAGCACAGACTTTACACCTTCCAAGTAACAACAGATGTATAGAAGAGCCTCAGCATATGCTAATTGCCCTCAGTTTCTCAAAGTCACCCTACAGGAAGCAAATGCAAATAACTGCCTTCTATGCATAAGGCACGATCCTGGAGACCTTATTATTATATCATTAGCCTTCACCTTTCATTTTACCTATGTATCCAGTAATCAAATGTTGCTTGAAATAGACTATGCTGCTATTTCCCCATGCTGCAATTTGTTACTATTTCACTCCATTGATTGAACAGTAACAAAATAAATGAGAATACCAATTTTTAAAGCAACAAGAAACAAGTTCAATGATAGCAAAAGTTAACAACAGAGTGCCAATAATGGTTGCAAAAATCTGTTTGTTCATGAGTCTTATTCAATCCCTAAAACAAGAATTCCAAAGGGCCTTACATGCTGTTTTCTCTGCCTTCCAAGGCTATAACTCTGCACCCAAGTGATGCTCCAGTTTATCAGGAGATGATGCTAGCCATGGCTAATATCTTATCTCTGCAATCCCCCAGTGTTAGGCCAAGTCTAGAGTTGTGCTAAGGGTATGTAAAATGTGCTTTGCTGTGAAAAAAAAATACATGCCATTTGGAGAAAAGGCGGAATAACTCCTGGAATAATTATGGTTGCTAGTAGCAAATGTTTATTTTTCTGCAAAACAAGCAGAGCAGAAGCAACAAAAATACTTATTTCATACGAGCCCTTATTAACCATCAGACTGAAAGTTGATTCATACACTTATTAACGATAGATATACAATGATTAGGATGTCCGGTCAAAAAGCTTGTATGACCACTAAAATCAGCCAGAGGAGGTTTTGCTGATGATTTGAATGGAGTGGTTTGCCCCTTCTTCAACCCTTTCTACCCTCTTGGGGTATCCTTGTCTAAGGAGGAATACACAGGAATAGCCCTGGTGGGCCAGGTGAGAGGTTGATGTAGCCCAGAGTCTTCCCATCAGCCCATTTCGATCAGCAGACACCACAGAAAGCAGAGCAATGCTTCCCCAAAACGTTCCCCCAGCCTCCATGCGTTTGTCCATAAACCTTCATCTGAGCACCGTCCCCAAGAAGGTTGGTTCGGTGAAACCTCCAGTAGCTACAGATGCTCTTGATGACTGGAAGTCCAGCATACACCCAAGCCTCAGCAAAACCCTTTGAAACTACATGTGATAGGCCAGGCATGACACTCAGAGCTGAAACTGCTCATCAGCTTTCTTTGCAGCTCATGGTCCTGTCCTGACAGCCCTCCCACGTAGCAGGCAACCTACAGCAGTCTCCTCAAGAGAAATTCATGCTGGTGAACAGGGCTTTGCAGAAAGGACAGAGCCCCCTTGTCCATTCCCAGCCCCCAGGGAGCACTGGTGCTGCATACACCACCTCCACCCAAAAGACAATCTCACCAAGCCTGCAGGAGCACTAGCACCAGAAAAAGAAACATGTACCTCTTGTCCTCTGTTAAAGCTCCCATTGCGTTAAGCTTTTCTCTGCCTTTGTTTCAAAAACGTTCCTGTCCTTGCTTATTAAAGGAAACAGAAATTCGTTTGGGTTTTTTTGGGGTTTTTTTTTTTTTTTGGTGGTGGTGGTGGTGTTTAGAGAAACTGAAGTGTGAAAACTGTGTAAGATGTCATTGTTCTCTCTGGGACTTTTGGTGACATTTCAAAAGGTGCATTTTCATAATTTTTATTCCACACCCACCCCGCATCATTCCCTAATGCTTTGAAAAACACAAACGAAAAGCAATGCACCATAAGTGACGGCGACATTTACTATTCACTTCTGTTTGATCTGGCAGATCTGAAAATCAGAGAACTTTTCAGATCTCTATTTTTCGTAGTATGCCTGAGACTACACTTCCTCACCATAGCATATGCTGAGTTTTAATGTTAATTTTACAGTTCTTTCATTTCACTTTTTCAAACCACACCCATTTAAGCTTTTTAAGCATATTTAAACATACAAACATACTAATTGTTGTTATTACACCTATCCTCTAAGAGGCTAAGTATACTGCATTACTACTTCAGACAGTGGGAGAAGCTGTTCCAAAACTCCTGAGGTCCTCAGTACTTAGCAAGACTGGATTTTATAATACACAATAAAATTGTTGACACACCTACAGCATTCCCTCATGTGCACAGTTCCCTAATTACAGCACACAAGTCACAATATTGCATGAGACGTGGTGCGTTTTGTGGTGACGTCACAAGTTTGGCTTTCCCTGCTGACAGACTACAGCCTCTGGGCAAGTTTCATTTAAAAAAATTTAAATTATAAGAAGAAAATAAAAATCATCAGCAATTCTTTCTCAACTGCGATACCCATATGAGAGTACCTAAATTAAGTCAGGAGTATGTCCCATTCCCCACTGCACAACACCTACAGATGTTGCCCACTTTGCCAGCTGCAGAATGGAGTTCATTAAAACGCTCTAATGCTCTTTGGCACCGTAAGCATAACCCTGTTTCTGGTGTTTCCAGTTCGTCTTTACACAGTCTCTTCCTTTGATAAGAAGTTTATTCTTGCTCCTGTACAAGTTCAGCCTGAGAAACACTGAGGAAGATCTTCAGGAAAGGGCAGGCATGTAGGGCTGAAAACACCCAGCGCTGGGCAAGCTGCTCCCTTCTGCCTTTATCTGTGAGCACAGGCATTTTGAAAGTGCGTATCTGCCCTAACACGTCCTTCAAAGGAGAGCAGTATCTCACCGCACCAAAAGCCGAGTGACGGAGGCTGCTAAACCCCTCACAGATATCTACTGCTCCCCTCCTGTGGCGACACACATGCGGATTGGCGATCAGCGCCCTTAACACGGGCTCACAAGAAGCTCAAGACGTGGCCATGTACTCAGCCACACAAGTGACACAGGGTGTTCCCCAGCTTCGAAAGTAGATTACTGCGTACAGCTACATGCTTGTTTACTTGACCGAGATCCATATTTAGACATGTGTACAAGTGCACAATCCTGAGCTGTTTATTCAGACAAAACTCCCACTGAACGCAGCAGGTATGTGTCTGCCGGTGCAGTTGAGGATTAAACCCTTAAATCTTCTGCAACACCCATGTGCACATTTCTAGACGATCAAAGAAAAAAGAAAAGCAAAAAAGAAAAGCAGGAAGAACATGCCCATGTGCCTGTGGACCTCTCCAACACTCAGCTACATTTGGATTCAGAGAGCATGTGTGCCTCTCTAACCTTGCTGATACATGTACTAAGGCTCAGCCCATCTTATTTTAAATGAGAATTTCGAAACCCATTTATTCTATATGCTGAGAAAATTTCCAGCTCTATGACTTTATAAGCCAAAACATTTTTTCTGGAATCTTTTAAAACTGCTCAGATGGTTTACACAAGAGAGACAAATACTTTTAAAAAGGAGCAGAATGTTGGGTCCTAAAATTTCTCTCTAACTGCTTCCATTTAGAGGGGAAATCTCTCTTTATTGACTGTGAACTGTGTTCTCTACCTGGCTAAGCAATGCTCAGCCCAACACCTTTTGTAATTCTTACACTTCTTCCTTAATCTTAGGGCCAACCCAGCATCAGTCTACTTCTACCATGCAATTCATATTTGTATGGCTTATCCAGGACTCCAAAACCATCAGTGAGAAACTAAATTGGTACTGGTACATAAAGTGGCTTCTCCATCACTGGCAAAAACATGTTGAGGTGAACCTGGTTTATTTGGCATCCAGGCGGCGAGAGCTGTATGGTCAAGCCACGCTAGGAACTCTGGCTTTGCATCCATCTGCCAAAAATGCAATATATCTAAACAAGCCTCCCAGAAGTGTTGGTATTCACAATACTATAAAATGGTCTGCTAGATGTCAGTAGTATTGCCACTATATTATCAGATGAATTCTCCAAGCATTATATTACCTAGACTGTAGTCATTAAAATGTTGATCCCAAGAATACAAGGCAATAAACCACTTTTAAATAACAAGAAAAGCTTCCCTGATAATACACGTTAACCAGTAAAAGCGTATTTTCCATTAAATTAATCAGATGAATAGAGAGTGTTGCAAGAAGTCATGTGTAGGCAGCATGAACTTTTTTATGTCAAAGTTACTATGACAACTGGATAACCTGGATTCGTGGAAGAGATGACGGAATGAGATGATTTAAACAAAATCTCACACAACTGTGATGACTAAGTCAATCCTAATGTTTTCCCTTAAAACAATTCTGTTTCTTCACAGCAGATAGCATTTAACTGGAAGATCTTACAAGATCTGAGAACCACAACACACAAATCAGTAAAGTCTATTGAGCAAGTTTACAAACACACTGATGCGACTATTTTGTAATCTTTGCTCTTCAGCTTTTCAAAATCATGCCAGGAACAGGGTTGCCAAAAAACACAAGTAACAGTTTGAAAACTCCATTTAAGAAGGGGGTCCTAGAAAGTGTCGTGTTAGACAATTGTCTTTCTGAAAATGACAAAGCTCTGTAATTACATCCAATGTTATATCTATACATACATGGGCAAACACAAATATTTTAAAAATAATCAGTATAAATGCAGAGCTACAGGGCACAAACTGCTATACAAATAATCCAGGCTAATAAACGGTAAACATTAATAAATACACTTGCTTCAACAGTAATACAAAATTAATGCATATTTTAACAGCAGACAACTGCAGAAACAACTTGTGTGAAAGCATTAAAAACCTGCAGAATAAAAAGACTCTTTTCTTAAATACTTTGACTTGCTATCCCTGTCTTAAAATTAATACTCAGGATACCTGGAGCACATTTTCAAGGCAAACGTAAGGACTTTTAACTGAGTGACTACTAGCAATAATGAGAACTTCACAGTGCTTTGAAAACGTGCTCAGTGTGCACTGCAGTGTTGTCTGACCCCACTCTTAATTAACGTTTATATTTGTTACAGAAATTAGAGCAACAGCAGTGCATATTTCAAAGGTGCAGTCAATCTGAATTCGCGGCTGGCGCTTATCTCGTCACGAGGCTGCGGCAGCCAACTTTACTGCCTTCAGACATGTCGGCATCGCCGTACGGCCCCCGCCGCCAACGGTTTCCCCATGGAAGGGCGCTTCCATCGGCGTCACCACCGG
Organism: Ibidorhyncha struthersii; assembly: GCA_013398815.1. NCBI lineage: Eukaryota > Metazoa > Chordata > Aves > Charadriiformes > Charadriidae > Ibidorhyncha > Ibidorhyncha struthersii. The sequence continues at coordinate 207,815 of VZSZ01008272.1, forward strand.
GACGCCTCCTACCACTGACATGGCTCAGCCGCACGTTTGCAGGACTGGCCTTTTAAAAAGTCAACCGTATAAACTGGGCAGAGACCAGATCAAGCCGCAGTTATACAAGGAGCAAGGAAATATTATGCAAGACCACAGGAAGTCAGAGGAGACAGCATTCTGGGCAGGCCTGGCAAGGAGTCTGTGTGAACTTCAGCTAACAAGCAAAGCTCGGTCATTGGCGCCAAATTCAGCAGAGAACATTCCCAGTGCTGCAAAGGATAACACTCCCCATGTTTTTGCCAGTGGGCTATGTTCCAGGACGCCATGTACCTGATGAAATGCAGATAAACCCGGGTCTTATTTTTCGCCAAGTCTTCACTTATTTTTAAAATTCGGGGCATATTTTTGTCCAACATTTGTTAGAAGTGGCAAATGGTTTGTTTTCATGGCTTTGCTAATAGACCGCTTGTTCTAACACTCCCTGTAATTTCAACTACAATAAGTGACCTACAAAGAAAACGTTTGGCAGAAGCCTCATTTTTTCCACCCATCTTGCGCATCTCTACCTCCAGGCACTCTGCTAATAGGATATATGAGGGTTATAGATTCTTTTTTCCTTGGCATTTTGGAATGACCACTGCAAGTAGACTTGGCGCAAAAAGATGACACCCACCTCGCACACAACTATACTATTTTAATCTTCTTCCATGCAGAAAGTAAGTGGGGGTTTTTTGCATTTTCGAGAACTACCTCATCCAGATTCTACTTGGAGTAGACATCCATTAAAATGCAGCAAAATTGAATTTCAAAATGGCTGAAAAATTGGCCTTAATCTGGCAAATGTTCATCATCTAGCAATACATGAGTTCAGAGAAGTTTTATCCTTTGTTCTAGGATTCACCTTTAAAACATCAATGATAAAAGGTTGGAGGTGGGAATCCATTTTGAAGTTCACACACACATACACGCTGCCAAACAAGAAGCGCAGCATGCAAAGTCTTACACAACACAAAACAATTACCAATTGTGATGAGTGTAGACAAAGCATTCTCAAGAAAATCTATTTTATGTTTGTAATCGCCCTCAAAAACCACACAATAGCACTCTCCTTCCAGCAAACACATAATACAAACAAAAACCAAACAGTAGGACCGCCTTGACTGGGAGATGTGATTCTGAGAAGTATAATAGATCTCCAGTAGGTACTGATTGCCAATGCCAATGAACAGATTTTAAATGTTGTCATCATTACTATCACTTACGGGAACGACAAACATACACACCTCTTAACAAGAGATTCCCGTCTTCCCATGGTTCGCACATGAAAAGGTTCCCACAACCTACCACTTTTGCAAAAATAATTAAACGAGCACGGCAGCATCACAGGAAAGTGAAAATGTTAGTGGTGACAATGCCTTCATTGTTAATGCCGGTACAACAATGCCCAAAATTAATCATGAATTTGACAACCAACACCAAACGCACACACAGTTGGACCGCTCCAACCAAAACAGACCTTTCTACAGCCGGATCCAGAGTTATAGCTGTTCAGAAGTGCAGTTGTTTCTCCAGCTGAAGACAGCAATTCCTGTCCAGCAGAAAAGTCCAGCTGCACTTCTCGGGGCCTGAGTCAAGCATACGCTGGTGGTTTTAATATGGGCAGTCTAAACACATGTCGCAGGAGCAAGTGTTAGTATTAATCATGGTTGCACAGCAGTTTCCTCACTGAAAACCAGTAAGGTCTAAGCACACCGAAACACTCGGAAATGCCCAGAGTAAGGAAAAACATTTTATCTGTATCCATTTAAACCAAACACCAAGGCAAATATCTCCTGGTTACAAAGTCTCTGGTCTCTACCGGAGAATGCTCTTGTGCTGCAGCCTTTCCCTGAAGCAATCACAGCGCTGTTTCTGAACACCTATTCCCAGGAGTTTAATACCCTTGAGATCTTTACAGCTCTGTCAGGAATGGAGACAGAGACACACCGTAACAGTGTAAACCTTGACTCTTTAAGAAAACAAGCTAAAAGAGGATAGTCCTTCTAATCACAGCCTCATCTTCTATTAAAATTTCTTTTGATGACTGCATTTCCCAGTAGTTTAAAGGCAACACTCATCCAGCCAAAATCCTTCTCTGAACTTCCCATATGCAATTCATAGTCAGATACAATAAACTCTAATACACCTACCACCACAAGCAATAAAGCATTCACTTTCTCCGGGCGGGGGGAGGTGGGGGAGATATTCTGACTCTTAATAGCTAGTATATCTCTAGGTTGAGGCCTTCTCCTTACTTTCCTTCAGTACAGTACTTTCATATTCAACACCTTTACTGTATGTCCTACAACAACGCCTGGTACACGAGCAAACTAAATACTTTCAAAACAGCATGTACTGAAATAGATTTGCCCACCAAATATTTCCTTCTTACAACTTTGTAAATCAGAACTGACTTCCTAGACAAATAACAGTATAAGAACAGATGCTTGCTCTGCTTTCCTCATACCTTACTGAGTGTTTGACCATTTCATTTTCTTAATCCACCAGCTAACAGAAGTAGCACCCAAGTGGAATGATCGCGACATTCCCTTTTAAGAGGAATAAAGGTTCACAACACACACAGTTTATACCATGTTTTCCTCAAAGTTATTTTCACAAAGCAGTAATCAGAGGTTTCAGGCAGGAACTGAATCCCATTTTGATGAAAGTTCTAGACGTATTATCAGACTGCAAAGATTTTGGAGCTAGAGTTATTTTGGTACAAAAGCCAGAGCAGTCAAGTCTGTTAAATAAGGTACAAATAGAAACTAAGAAACCTGACCAACAGGAGCACACAGCTCAATGTACAAATGACTTGGTAGGTTCATTCCATGACTGTAACCTACTGAAAATGCAATACAACATGAAATCATTTTATGCTTGCACTGTATTCATCACATCCCTCTGACGGAACGCTCTATAATGACTTCATGTTGACATGGTTTGCTCTTAAAGCTTTTAACAGGTCAGGCTGCAGACACCCTTCCCCTCCCTTTCAGCTCTGTGTTTAGGTGGACCTCTGCTCCACATTAGCCGTCACTACACCTGAAATCCTTACTGTAACCTGCAATGCAGACTTTGCTCCCTGCTCATTTTATTTCCCAGGCTGGAAGAGCACTGAAGAGACACTTCTTTTATAGTAACTCTTGTTTGCTATCATCCTCTCCCTTTAAAATAAAATTTTAAAATGTTAGAAAGTAAGAACACTGGTCACTGCAGTTTGTTGCCTCATGCTTGCCTTTAGAGACGCTGGAATTTGTTACACCGTGTTTATGGTAGAGTTTTGGTTTGGGGGATGTGGGCTGTTGTGCTAAGATTTGGCAGGCAAAGGGAAAGGAGCAGTGCTATACAGATAACACAGCTTCTTGTAGTATCTTCCTCAGGGCCTGCATGTACAGCATGCAAAGCTGCCAATAAAAGCCTGTATAAAATGTTCTGCTTTTCTCAATGTCTTTTCTTTACACTGAAGAACGTGCCTCTTCAGTTCTGCCCTGCCACCCGTATGCAGGAGAAGCCTTAAGGGGAATGAAGATCCACAGGTTTCAGTCTATGCGAAGGAGCTTGCGTACACTAAACACTCTAAACCCATGTCAGATTAATCCTGTAATTCAGCACTGCTTTCCTTTCTTACGGCTCTCAGTCTAAAGAAATTGGGAGCAAATGACTGCCAGCTGAAACCCTGCTGAACACCCCATCTGCAGAAAAGACGGGTTTTGCTGTGATGGATGGTCCAGCCCTCCTTTTTGTTCTTACTGCCCCACAGGTTGCCTACCTGCCTGCTTCACAATGAAATCTGAAAGAGTAAGGGGGTTCAGCTTCTCCCAGACACTTCCAGGGTGTTGCAATCCCCTGCCACCACCACCCCATCCCCTCAGTTGCTCAGGGCGTCTATATTGCACATGGATCTTATATGACAGGAGGGCCAAATTCAAAGGTGAAGGAAATGAAGGCGTAGGTCACCTGTCAGCATGTGGGTGTAACCTACATATTGAGAGATAATATGGAGTGGTGCAGTAAAGAAAGCAATTAAGCAGGCAACACAAGAAGAGCAAGAGATAACCAAACTCCTTCCATCAACGAGCCCCCGTTAAATCATTTTGAAGTTAGTTTTATCACACAAGATTCTTGCCAACATCACTACAGCATTGTATTAGGCATAGAAATAGAAAGTCCCTACTTTAAAAAGTTTACATTCTAAATAAATAAGACACACAAAGGGTGGAAGGAAGGATACTACCATCCCAGTTTTCCAGACTGGGGAGCAAGGATAATTACAGAGATCAGCCACCCCGGCTACGTTACCAGCCCAATGCCCCCAACTCCCCAGCAGGACAAAGAGCCGGGGCTGGGCAAGCAAGGCCTTCGGAGAGGGTGTGGAGGGGAAAGGCGACAGGAGAAGCAGCTGCAGAGGCCAGAGCTGCTTACTGAAGCTGCTGTTCAGCAGCCAGATCAGCAACCAGACGCGGCTTTCACAGCCAGCTCTACCGAGAGCTGTGAACCAGCTCAAGAGACAGAATCCAAGAAATGGTTTTATTCAGCTTCGCTGCACTTTGGCGCAGGCCCCCATGCCAAAGAGGCTTTGTTTGGGCCAGCCTCACGGTTAACCAACAAAAGTAAGGTTGGGGGGTTTGGTTTTCTTAAACAGGAAATAATGGGTGTTTCGAAACACCAGCATTAAGTTTCCCTCAAGATATCTGCACTTGCTTCTATTTCATTTTCAAGCCAGCACATGCCTAAGCAAACGCGATAGTCCCCTTTTGTGAATCACTGGGAACAGAAATACAGCTTTGCTGTTACGTAAAAGCCAGTAGCAGTGTTAAGACAACTTCAGCACAGAAAGGATGTTCTCATAAAAATGTCCCTCTGATTAGTAATGGCAATAAACACATCCCTCAAATGATTTTCAGGGGAAAAACGAAGAACTGGAGTTATTAAAAGTAACTGATAATTTTACAGCTGCAACACATAAACAGCCCACCCGCAGCTGAACCAAGCTACATTCCACCAGTCAAACAAGAAATCTTCCTCCAAATCATGCATATAGATGTGCTGTGTTAAGCAATAAAGGGGGTCAGCTCCCCCAGATGTCTACCTTTTCTTAAAAATGTGAGTAATGCTTACATTTGTACTCATGTGAGTAAATTGTTATGATCAGGCATCATCATCTTGGCTAGATGGGGTACTGGTTTCCTCCTCTGCAAGTGAAGGTCACCCATCTCATGTGCAAAAGTTGACAAATTCCAACTCTCTGCGTTCCCTGATGTACATGAGTCAGCTTAAAGGATGACGGGAAACGGGTCGCCCGGGTCAATATGACGGGAAACGGGTCAATATGACGGGAAACGGGTCGCCCGGGTCAATATGGGGATACACTGGAAGAAGTACACCAAGAACTACACTTGTCATGGCTTTTCTTTGTGACACACATTCCCTTGAAGGCGGGATGTGAAATCCCAGGGACAGCTAGAACCAGTGGTAAGCAACGCCCCACTGCTCCTCCAAAGAAAGCTCTTTCCTCTTGGTGACAGCAACATGCAGAGGGCCTTCCCAAAGGCTCACCCCTTCAGAAAATTGGGCAAATGCAGCCCTTCACAGAAGAATCATCTGGCAAAAACTCTACAGGAAAACTACCAGAAGTGTTTCCACCAATTTCCAATCTTCTTTCACAAGTTATGAAACACTCTGGAGGCAACCGACTCCTCCGTTAAAATCCTGGACTGGAGTATAGCTATAATTGGTCACTGGGTTTGTATTCCAGAGAAATAGTGCCTAAAGAGTCATGGCATGATAAAGCCACTTAATGTTGAATTTCTTCTCGCGCATGTATGTATGATGCTGCCGTTCCATGGATCACTCAAAAAACATTTCTGTTCTAGCAAGCTTCATATCAGCTTTAAGTCAATACTCTCCATAATTACCTATGAGTAATACTGTCATTGCCATTAGCTGATGGGTATTTTATATGCCATTATGACAAAATAACAATCTAACCAGGCACAACAATGCATAAAACCTCAGAAGATATTCCAGTATTTGCAAGAAGTTTTGGATACAAATTGCATGACAGCTAAAAGTCTGGCACATTCCTAGCAACATTCCCCATTTACAAATGCAGAAATACAGAGAGGGGTGGGTTTTTTTTTTTAGTGTTTGTTAACGTCACAAAGACCTTTGAAGTATTGTGACAACAAGTACCCAGTAGCACCAAGAATTTACTGGCAGAGAGGGTGATACAATTGTGAATGAATGGACAGGGCTCGAAGACCAACACCAGCCCCGAGAATGTCCCAAACACAATGACTGAATAGGGTTGCTTTGTAGTTTATCATACAAATGCAAGTGCGAACGACAACTGTGATACCAAGAGTTTAAGTACCTTTTTATGGCAGTAAAGACCTTAGATATGCTAATGACTGAAACAAAACACAAGGAATTTTCTTTAAAGCGTAATTCCACTACCTTTATAAAAACTGCCTAATAATCATCCCACTTCATACTTCCTTCAGCTTATTACCCAAGCAAATATTTATCTTACAAGCACATTAATATATCTTAAAGGAAAAATGCTATACAGTAACTTTTGAACACTATTAGATGATTTACACCAAAATTTTCAGTGCTTAATGGATTTTTTTCCCAGTGCCAAGATTTTAAAATTCATAAGGCCTTTGCCACTATAAATTAGCAACAGCTTTCCCTTTTAAGAAAAGAAGAGCGATAGGGCACAATTTTAGATTTCATGCAACTTATTCAGGCCATTGTATTGGCGTCTTAAGCTGAAGTCATTCAGCAAATCACATTCTGTGTGTTAAATAATATATACTAAGGCACTCAGAAGCTGACTACCTAAAGAAAATGCATGTACTAGACCAAAGGTGGATATCACCTGGGATCACCATACTTCAAGATATTATTATGTCTGTTACTTAAAGCAATAGCTTTCCTGGGAAAGGCAAACATTTCTATCTCTCACTGTACGCAGGCAGGTTTTCAAGAACATGAGTCTGAAATTATCAGTGCTTTGAAAACAACCAATTTAGAAATTCTGCAACATGCCGTTTTCATCTCCCCCACATTTTGACTTTGTTTGTTGTATCAGGAGCCAGTAATGTGGGCCAGGGTGTGGGGAGGGCCTTTATTACTATGTTTTCAATTATACTACTGTCTTTAAAAAGCTGTTCACAGAACCAAAACTAGAGAAGACCTTTGTCATCGCGGAGTCACACTTCCTGCCTAACCCAATCCAAAGGCGACTAAATATTTTCATCAGACCTGGTAACTTGTTTAAGCAATTGCAGCTTTTGAAAGACAGGGACTGTTTTGAGTTCAAGGCCTCAAGTGATGAGGGCTTCATGAGCAGTGTAAAAGCAATACCTAATATTTTGGTTTAGCAGATAAACTTAAAGAGAGTCTTCCTGAACGGAAAGACAGGAACTTGATTCAGGTCAAGCCACCAAATCAGACTCATGTATGTATCTTGTGGCTTTCAGGAAAACAAAGGTCTGGAAAAAAACCCCAATTGAGTCAAATACCAGGAAAAGAAAGAAAAAATATCTTGAAATTAAAAAGAGGCTAAAGATTACTTAAGTCTCATTCAAAAGAAATTTAAAACATCCAGTTTTAGATTAACAATGTGGTGCAACAGAGGAATTCAGAAAGTTTATTAAAATGAAGCCAACTTTAAAACGTTCCAGCACTCTCCAAATGTTTTGACAATTTCTCAATCTCATCCCTGTGTTTTAGTCTAACACTAGCTCTTGGTTCCCCTGTGCACTGGAAAATTATTTTCCAAGAAAATATTTATTTTTACATAAAATATTCGCTCCACCAACTGCATCCACAGCTCTTCCAATGCTCAGTAACCGATCGTTAAAAACTTGCACCTTATATCTTACCTTCATTTGCCTAACTCTAACCCAATGTATTTTGACATATTAGATAATGAGTAACAAATATTTACAATAGATTAAGTTCACGTTTCAGTAGTTCCAAATAGTTTCTAAATGATCCTGGTAATCTTATTACACATATACCTTCAGACAGACTGCTTGCTATCAAGTGCCATAAGTTACACCCACATGATTCATCCATTAGGAGAGTTGCTCAGTTTAAAAAAAAAAAAAACCAACACACAACTCTCCCCATATCCCTACTAATTTTAGACTCTCCTTAGATAACACAATTTCCTGAAACAAAAAGACTGGTCACATTGTTCAAGCTCCAAAATGCTATTTGTAAAAATAGTTGAATGTACGCAGTAATTCATATCCAAATATAAAGGGATGCTGCAGTGCTCCAGCTTTCTGTTCTGCCAGGGCTGCAGAGAAGGAGCTGAAGACAACAGGGAATGAATGATTTTTTGGAAAAAAAAATGAGGCAGACGAGAGAGCGTACTGTAGGACTTGGCACTCATGCCTTTTCTTTAGAGAAAACACCAAGTAGAGCACGGGACCCGAGGCCAGGCATGCCCCATAACCCCACATCCCCCACCACTATGGCCCTGGCTTCCAGGACAACCTCCAGGCCAAAAGCAACAAGTCAGCCAAGATGTTAAACTGGTTGTGGGCACGGCAGCGTGAAAGGTGAGAAACGGTGTCCCACGAGATACAGTGGTCATTGGTACAACCCTCCCCGCAGCAGGAACGAGCTAATATTAGGCCATGCCAGCGTGAGCATGCCCAGCGGGAAGTCTTGTTTTCAGTTCAACGATACTTAAGGTAGGTTTGACACCAGCCCAGATCAGTACGAAACAGCAGCATTTGCCCACCACCTATTTCATAAATACATCCTTCATCTTACAGATCTGAAGGACTGCAGCAGATACTCGTAGAGGAATCATCATTCTACTAACTTCACCTTTATCATGGTACACTGTAAAATGAGTACTGCATTTATAGGGCAGATGGTGACCTAATTGCCACTACACCTAGTAGGACAAAAAAATAGCTGAGGAGACATTAGTTGCTGTGAGTTATCTTGAGATCACAGCGGGGCAATAACTCTTAAGCTTACTGATGATACAGTGAAAAAAATCAAACAAACAAATCCCAGCAATGGCCACGGCCCGGTTGTTCTTTCCATCACAATCCTGCTTTACAGCCTGCCCGCTTCTGGCCTGGGATTTTCACTCATGTAGGTCACAGCTGGGATTTAGGGACAGGCTTCAGGAAGTGGGGGCCTCAAGAAATAGGGAAAAGGCATGGGCAAGACACATTTTCAGAGATGCATTTACTGGTCCTGTATCTTCTTAGAAACACCAACAAGTTGTTAAGATCTTTTTGGATACCAGTCAGTTTGGTTCTGCAGATACTCCACAAATATTTGAGATTAAAACATATGCTACTGAAAGTCTCTTTGCTTGAAAGCAGATCACTATATAAATATACACAGAGCAGAATGAAGAAACATTTGTAACTTGGGGGATGGTTCAACACATTTGCATTGGGAAAGAAAAATGCTGAGGAGCTGTATTATCCTGGTTTTGTCCCACTTCAGAGCAGCAACAAAATAAGGAAAGTGTTTTTTCTTCCTGCCCAGATGTACAGAACTTGTTCATAAAGCTGCAATAAGCCAGTATTAATCACACACCCACAGGCTAACTTAAAGCATTTTTACAGTTTCTGAATTCTTCAGACAATCTTTTTGGAAGCAACACCCTAAACATTCCCCTCATCAAAGAAAACTGCTGATTCCACATATTCACGCACAGAGGAAGGGTCAAGACCAGGACACTTCTTTGACTGAAGATCAGACATAAAAATTCAACTAAAGCAACTTTGCTTCTCTCACAAAACATTTGATGAGTTTCTATAGAATGGAATATTGAATATTTGCTGTGTCATGTAAATGCAATGGACAGAGAAGCGTAATGGATATGTTATCCTACTCCAAACTCTTTGTAGTAACAGTCAAGTAAATTAAATTACAAGTCTAACTGTTTTAAGACCTAAATATGTACATTAACCAGAATTTATTATGGTGGATTTTGTTTCAGCTAAATTTTCTAGACCTAAATAAAGTCACAGAGGAAAGAACCAAAATCATAATTAGATTTGAGCTCAAGGAGTAGAAAGCGTAATTAAATGAGTTACTTTGGAACATTAGTTATTTATCAGCCAGTTGGACTACCGTACTTCATTAATCTACTTTCCAAATGCACAGTAAAAGTTTCCCATTTTACACACTTCAGAAAGAATTTCCATGAAAAGTATTATTGTAAATTCAAGAAAGCTGTTATTTTGTCTTACATAATCAGTCGAGATTTTACCCTCAGCAGATAACTACTTTATTATATTGCCTTTTAAGCAAATGGAGCACAAGACTGACAAATAAGAAAAAAAATAAAATTGCCAGCTGCACAATAACCATACTTGGACTTTTGCCTAATTTAAGAGAAGAGTTCTGTCAACCTTGTGCCAACTAGTAGGAATGAAATTATTTATAACTCCTAAGATATACATGACACCATGAATAGTGGAGTAATTAACAGAATAGCACTTCACAAATAGCTTTAGAGGAATAAAAACATTCCATATATCCAGATTATTTTTAAATATGACCTGCCTTTGTATTGCTTATTTCCTTACTCTAACGTTGATCCTAATTCTCAGTTTTAAAGGGTTATCCATTTGAAAATAATAGCAAAAAGCTCAATACTCGCAGAGTTCTGCTCCCACTACACCTAACAGCAGCTCCTACTTGGAACCTGAAAACAAAAACACTTAATATTTATGAAACCCTCATAATTGAATAGATAATAGAAGGACAGAGAGATACAGTTTTACGACTCATGATGGGTCTCCTAAATTAACAGCATAATCCCAAAACTCCTATTAGCAGACTACCTCCAATATGCAAGATGTTCCAAATGACCCACACAGGATAAACATGACAGAAGACGACCAGCATCAGAAGATGAAGTGAAAAGGACATGACAAAGAAAGGTGCTGTATGCTAAGAGGTGTTAGATTTTTAACTTGCTCTTGGACTAAGTGCTAAATGCGAGCAGAGCCAGCCCTTGTGGCATCCCTGCAAAGCACAACTCCTCAGAAGCGCAGAGGAGAGTGGTAGACACCGGGAAGCCCTTGCGTTGCACACCACTTCCCCAGTGAAAGCCATTTAGCCCTCATTAAGCTCAAACCCTTTGGTTCTCTGGAGGTAAAGCCACAGCAGTTGGGCAGCAGAAGTGAAGCTTTTTCCAAGCAGGCCAGCACGCCAAGTCAGAGCTCAGCCCAAGCTCTGCTATGTGCCATTGCAGCCAAAGGGAGACATGGAGGCACGCGTGCAGCCTGTCGTTCCTCGTTCATGTGCCCTTGGGCCACCCTCTGGTAGAAAAGCCATTTCCACTTCTGTGGAAATACAGCAAGGGTGGTGAATACAGAAACCAGAAAGGGGCAAAATCAAAATATGATGAGTATGACTGGCCAGAGTCATTCTAGAAGACCTGCAACCTATGAAGCACATGCATTTCTGGTGCTGAAAACTAAGTCCAAATTTCTTAATGGTAATATACCATACACATGCTAAACAGGCAACTTCAACAGATAGTTCGTCATGAATTCAGGAGATTACATTTCCTTTTGATAACCCAAAATAACAAAAACTGTAAGGGCAGACGTTAACACAGAAGCAAACGGGAGCAAATGAAACACGTGGGCTATGCACGGGGAGACGTTGAGCAATAACAAAACTTGAAGAATCTTTTTGTTAGTCTGCAAAGGAAAGCGTTCAAAGCTCCATCAGCTGAAGTACATAAAATGAGGTTTATGTAAATCTAAGGAACAACCTACGTTGTCAAGTGGATGCACAAGATCATCTAATTCACCACCATCACAGAGTAACAGGCAAGAGGTCAATACCTGACAATAGCGACATACCTTAAAACACAAAGCATACTGGGTAGAATGAAACTGAGACCGTACGTTTCCTGAAATCTGCAGTTTTAACACCTTGGCACATCTAAACGCTCACGTTTCCTGGCATCCGAAATTCACGCATTAAGAGCGAGCAACTACCTGAGCTCTGGAGAGCAGTGCTGTCCGGACTGTTTCCTCATCCGGAGGAGGAGCGGCCAAGAGTGACCTCAGCTTGGCAGAATCACTCTCCTGAAGTAAAGGTCAGTGGAAATTGAGGCACAAACTGTCTCATCAGAGGGGCTCAACATCTAATAAAGCCCCAAGTGAAAGGGTAAATTAAAGCAGTCAGTTACCTCGGCAGTAACTGGGAGGAATCAGGTTTGTTCACTATCCAGACCAGAAGTAGTTAAACAGATTTATATAACATTACATCCTTAGGACCACAAAACAGTACGGTATGATTATACAGGGATCACTAGTACAGAATCTCCCTGAGCTGCAAAATTGGTTTATTTTTCATACTACTGGAAAACAAACGCAAAAATCCCCAAACACCGCAACTGAAAAGGTGAAGCCAAATGACGCATCCTACTCAGCAGTACCTGGTTTATCCTGAGTCTGGTTTCAAACTTTTCTCATATGCTGTTGTCCATCCAGAACAGTCCATTTAACACACCATCCATTCCTAACAAAACACCTATATCCCTCAAATAATTCAAAACCACATGATGACTAAATAATTAAAAACCACACCAAGACGCTCTACAAGACTGCCCTAATTGGGACCTATCTACTAATTGCCATCGTACTGCACAATGATCACAGATATTTTTTCCTCAGCTTTTACTATTTTGCTAAAATGTATTTTACCCTTTTACTCCTCCTTCGCCCAGCTTCTAATTACTGGCATTCTAAGAAACATCAGACTTTGTATTTAAGATAGATAATGATTTTTTTCTTTAATTAAGTTAAAATAATAATCACATTAATCTCAGCTCAGTATCTTAGACTACCTTTAAATGTGGGAAATGAGTCTGTTGAAAGGGCTGTAACATTTGTCTCAAAGAAAGCTACTGCTCTTTTCTATTGACAGACAGAGCTTCACATAGGAATCTGAGGATGCTCTTCACCTTAAATGGACCATTAAAAGAATCAAAGATTATCTTCCATAGAGCATCTGTTTGACAGTAAGAGAACTGCTCCTCATATGAACATATGTTCCAGAGCTGCCTGCAAATCCAGTAAACCCGATTACCCCCACCACCTTTTCTCCCTGAAATTGATTTATAAATGCTATTAGCGAGTCAGGTTAGAGTTCCTAGCTGTATATCTGGATAGAGATCAAGCAAATAATACAACAACTGTTGAACTCAAGGCAATAAATCTATTCTATAACAGTACTGGAAAATTTTTTTAAAAAATGAATCTTGCTTCAACAGGCTTCATAGGGTATGTCCCCAATACATACGTATGTACATACCCGCACATACAGGGAGGCACAAGCATGCTATCTTTGATCCCTCATCTGATACGCTCCCAGATCTTCCACAAACATTAATTTACACAACGATCCCATGAGCCAGATAACAATTAGCCTAGTTCTGACCGAGACAGAAAATTGTCAGTAGAATGTCACAAGATTTATGTAAAAACAGCGACGGTCAGCATTAGCGTTCAAACTTTAGTCTTGTGTAGATTCTATGTTGTATCTGAAGAGTATTTCCACAAAGCCCTTCAGCGTGCTGCCCTGCAAGACTAGGCAGCACTCAGTCCCTCACTGTGCTTGGAAATAAGAGGTGAAAATTGAAGAGATTATGCGTGCCTCATCAAAAATTAGTGATACAATGAATGCAGAGTATTAGCGATATGTACACTATTTCATTCTTCTCATTCCTATAAACTGCTATAACACAGTTTTATAACTACATCGTATTGTACTATAACTTTTTAGTCTCTTGTTCAACACAAAAGGACACAAAGTGTACACACATTTTCTACCCTGCACAGAAGATCGACACCTAGAACAAAATACATTTGAGGTAATTGTTTAACCTTAATACATTAGTGTTTGATAAACTGAGGCTACCTACTTAACAAATGCACGGTTGATACTACCATACTTCCCCTATTACATTGTCAGAGGGTGACTCAATAAAAAAGGAGCTATTATACAAACCAAAAAACAGTGTTTAAAGTTTAGTGCATCATCAGCTGGAAAGTACACATGACAAGTAACAAGATAAAATTCTTAGTCTCTAAATCACATCGTTTATGAACACAATTTATAGCCACAACAGAACAGCAACCTGAGCCAATAATAGACTCAGCCTTGTGACTGCCTGCTGTATAAAACAGGCTGAATAAATACCCTGTTACGAGACTTCGTGGACCTTTATACGCTTGCTTAGCCGTCACCACGTCAGTGCCCTCACTCATCCACAGAAGTCGTTTCTAGGCTTGGAGCCACGACTAGATATTTCTTCTCTCAGTCTCCACCTGTAACTTCTGCGTTGGGGACCGCGAATTTTATTATGACACTCGATCTCAAGAACCAACAGGAAAAGACTGTTGCAACTACAAAAAAAAAAAAAAACAAACCACAAAACCCTGCCGAGTCGCTTTTATTCCCTTTGGAAGGCTCATGACGGGACTATGGAAGCGTCTGGCTTTACACCCCCCCGAGCGCGGGGCAGCCCCCGACCCTCCAGGGAAACGCGCTGACACCGGAGGAACTTCACGAACGGCGGGAGGTGCGCGTCCCCGCGGGAGGCGGCCGGCGTCCTCGGGCTGTGTTAGTTTCAGACAATTAGTAAGCGTGTACAGAGCTTGTCAATTACATCCAGGCCATTTTAATGACGAAACGTGTTTTGCTAATGGGTGCCACCTTTAAAACCCCCGTCCTCAACCGAAAAAAAAAAAAA
>VZSZ01008272.1:260839-287205 GCA_013398815.1 Ibidorhyncha struthersii
TTGCAGTTTTAATACTTTTGAGTTTCGGAAAGTGAGGAAAAAAAAAAAAAACAAGAGACAAACTAGGCTGCCTAAAGGAGAAAGGAAATGGAAAGACAATGGAAAGCAAAGGATTGAATAAGAGATACAGCAAGGAGGTATTTCTCAATCTATGGGTTGAAAGACTTCAGTGGATTGTCCAAACAGCTAGGAGAGAAAGACAACTCACGAGCCTTTTTAGTCATGCAAGCAAAACCCACAAGGCTGAGAAAACGTAGGCAATATTCAAAATGTAATCTAGCACTTAGTTTGCATTTGAAATAATATTGCCTGCAGATTTTTGTCCCCTAAGAAATCTGAGAAACCTTACCTTAGGGGACTGGAGTGTTTTAAATCTTATGTTAATAAAGAGTTTGAGGGGATGACTTTTTTTTTTTAAAAAAAAGTTCCTTCAAGGAACAAGAGGTTATTACATCATTCTTCTTCAAAAAATTCAGTCTCAAAGACTGTCACAATTGCAAAGACACACAGCAGAGATGTTTTTGACATTTAGTAAACACTGCTACTCAGCTGTATGTTCCTTTCTTCAAGTTAATTCTGGCTCATGAGCACAGGAAAACATATAGAGAATTGACATATAAAGCACTGTGAGAAGGTGAACGTTTACACATGCATAGACCAAGAAAAAGAAATCTAAGTCACTTTGCCTTTTAGTCTTTTCTATTCTCACTTTCTTGTTTTATTTTTGTAGGGAGTTAGACTTGGAGGAGATGGTACAACTGTAAGAGAGTATTTGGTCTCCAAGATCCTGCATCTGTAAGCTCTCTGAGAGCAAGCCACAGGAGTGTAAATCCTCTCTCATAGGCTCCAATTTCAGACACTTTTGCAGCTGGAATAAGCCAGCAATACCAGTTGCAGAAGTCCTCCCACCACTGTCCTGCACAGCTTTCTAGCTAAGCAGAAGGGCTGGCCTCAGCCTGGTTTGAAAGTAGTTCAGATGGCCTTTCTGTCACTGCCCACTGACAGAAAATGCAGTACAACCTCCCTGGGTCACGGTGACATGTGGTTTCCCACCCAGAGACATTAATATCTTTTCAAGTGCCAATACAGGGAAAACACCTCCAGAAGAAACTTGAGCAGTAAAAAGAAAAATATACAAGCCAAGAGGCTGGACTGAAGTCAATGTATTAGCTTTCTTCTGTTCTCCAGCTGATGGCAGCTCAGGACACTGTCCACAGCACTACATTAATAGCAACTGCACTGGCGGACAACAAACAACTCAAGACAGGTTCATTATAAGAACTGCTTCATTTATGTGTCTTAGTTGCAGTCTGTCTCACTCCAAGAGCTATCACAGACATTCCTACTAATTTCCAATCCTTTCCACAGGCTCTCAGACAAGGACTAAAGCCCCTATTATGCAAGTTAGTGCCTCACCACAAGTGCCCTTTTTTATCAACATCAAGCCCAAGTTTTAGTTTTTAGTCTCTTTTCACTCCAGGTGCTTCAGGGCAGATCTACCACAGGTGCTACAGCTGCTGTGAGGATAACCATAGGGGCACAATCAAACATTTCACCTTCTCTTACAAGAGGGAAATGTTTGCAGTTAAACTAAGGGTAAATCAAACACAAATAAAGCTAGCCTGAACCTTCATACATTAATTATATTCCAATCCTTTAAAGAGACAGGGAAGTACTAGTAACAGGTGGGCTTTTTTGCACACAGGTAAGATGAAACACAGCCCTGCACATTCCACTTGTCTCTGCTTCCAACCCCACCAGCCGCCCTCTGCAACTGTGGAAATGTTAAAGCACCCCAAAACTTCATCTACAGCTCCTTCCTCTGTTCTCCCATTATCCCCATGGGGAGAAATAGGCAAGAGTAGGCTGATCCTAATGCCAGAGGATCCCATCTCATAGGTTTTGTCCTTTTACTACTGAAGTCATACAAAACAGGCTGACTACAAGGCTCAGCCTCTGATGCAGAACACACACAAAAATTTACCCAAGTCATATAACAAATCAGGAGCAGAGATCAAGGAACAGATCTTCAGACTTTACTATTACATCTATACCTTAGGATGCAATTCTGTCTTCACTAGCGCCTCTTAATTTTACTTTTCTGATGAAAATAATAGTTAAAAATAACCCTACGTATCAATATATAGTAGAAGTGTAATGGGAGGCTGGTTTCTTTGACAACTAAGATGAGAGACTGAAGGCTGTATCCAGTTTATGCTTAAGTATGGTAAGGCCTTCACTCATCAGTCTTTTTTAGTATCACATAAGATTCTTTCATTAATATCAGTAAATTCATTTATTAACATAAAGTAACAGGCCTTATTTTTACCATATTTTATCCTACCACAGAGCTCACAAAACACAAGGCACCTTGTGTTTAGCAGTGATGACTAGAAAATGACTTTTTTTTTTTCCCCCCTTCAGGAACAGGCATAGAGCTTGTGCTTGAAAAAGATCTAACACAACAGAAGCCCAACCGAAACTTCTATCTGCTACCATGAGAAATAGCTCAGTTACAAACAACCCTGAGCCCTCATATTTATTATACTACAGAAATATTGGAAATCCTGAACACTTATGTAGACTATATGCATAGAAAGGAAACATACACCTCACATACACCTCAGAACTTTTACAGGGGAACAGTGAATTCTCCTGACAGGTTCAAAAATTAAGCCATCTTTCTCAATAAAGGACCAACATTACCAGTCTCTGCACAAAGCATTCACAAGTGCAAATGATACTCCCACCCCCCGGACCTTAAACTCACCCCAGACACCACCACCAAGACCAACTGTGCCACCCTACCTGTATTTCTTCCACAGACAGTCCCGTAAACCCACCTCAAGACAGGGACAAGAGCACATCTTCAGACCAAATTTCCCCCTGCACTAAGGACCTGACCACAGGACTCACTCAGGGCCTGCCAGGGCCACCACAGCTCTCATGAGCCGGTGCTGGCTTTGGCACAACTGGGGCTCGTTATGGCCCTGCCAGCTCCACTCTGCCGCTTAACAGGCTGCACCTGTGACAGGAGCAAGGTTTCATCCCCTCCCAACGTCCCTTTTCAGACCTGTTTGGGGGCAAAAACCTCCCAAGCCCAAGTGCAGCAGGAGGTGGGTCACCTCCTCATGGAGAATTGCTAACAGTAGCAACAAGTACTATGAGTAGAGCAGCCATCCCTGGACAGGGAAACTAGCTTTATGTATGTAAAGGTCGAATGAGTGAATCATTAAGTCACTGCATGTAAAACAAGAAACACAACTTTTCCTTAGCGTAGAGGGTGTTGGGTGGTGGTGGTGAGAGGCTGGACACACTATGTGTTCAGGTGATGTGGTGTGCAGGGCGTCTGGGGAGAAAATGAAACCCTCAGTGAGGGAAAAGGAAATGCAACCTCTTTTCTGTTTTTTTTTTCTCTGAAATCTCTTCACGACTCGGCTCCCCTCTCCTGTTGTGATCTCTCTGCCATTAAAAGATCAGCCCTAGTCTTTGCTCTGCCAACATCTGATTCCCTTGCCAATGCTTTTGCTTCTTCCCAGGCTACCTTTTACTTGAAGAATCAACACTTGCTTTGTAAGCACCACCTTCAACATCTCAGCTCTGCGCAATGCACATCGAGCCCTGCAGTGTGCTGACAGCTATGACTGCAGCTATTGGTTTTGAATCTGCATTTGCAATTACAGCCCCTCTATGCCTTCCTCTGCTTTTCTCTTCCAGCTGCTCACTCCTCCTTTTAGATTACAAATGGGCGTCAGGGAAAGAACTACCATGCTACCTAAAAATGTAGATTCTCCACATGGTGGGATCCCGAGCTACTTGGAAACATGGCTATCAGCAGAGAATACAGGTTACTACTTCCTGTGGGCTGTGTTACTTTATTACCCATTAGATCTGGACTGGCAGCAGGTTTCAGATCGGGAATATGAGTCAAATTCAGCAGAGATGGAAAGATTATTCTGCAGTTACAAGTTAGTCATTGAATGGTCATGACAGTATTATAGTTTTCACTGCCATGGTACGGTCTGGGTGTGTGAAACATCACTTCATGCTCAGGGTAGAGAGAAAACCAGGAGAAAGAAAACACAGAGCGTAGAAAATTAACCTGAGATATTCCAGGGTGGACGTTCCAGGATTTCCGAGTGGACTTTTCACAGACAGAATGGAGGCATCTGGAGCTGACCTAAGTAAGAACTGCTAGATTTTGGTTCATATAAACAGCAGTTCCTTTGCTGCCCTTGCACAGTTAGCACACTGCTTCAGAACAGAAAGATGTGGTATCTGAACATACTTACTGCACTGTCAGACACTGGAAGGCACTAATAGAGATTGCTGAGTAGAAACTCTGAATCACTGCAAAGCAGCCAAACTGATGCTCACTTTGCCACTCCTAATTATCATTGCATAACACACAAAAGCAAGAGATGACAATACATGTTTTTGAAAACATATCACCAAAGCAGATGTCAGCCCTTCTTTTCCATTGTATTTATGCCTATTGTACACGCAACAATGAAATCATCTGTCACTTCAGCTATCCTCAGGAAAGAGAGTTGTATATATTCACACTGACATGTCAAGCAACAAGTAAATTTGATGGGTATCAGCAATATTAAAACTTACAATAAGAGGAAAAATTGTGCACTTCTAGATCCTTGTAAAAAAAATCCTTTTTATAGCTTTCAAATTTCAGTTGGCCAGAGAAAAGCACAGGAAGGGGAAAAAAAACAAAAAGGGACACGACCAGCAGCACACTGGAGAAGATACACGATTAAATCCTGGCTAAATGCCTCAAAGTACTGCAGTCCAAATAACATTGTTAAGAGCCTCACTCAAACAACCGAGCTCGCGGGTCTCTAGCAAGCACACCCCTCCTTTACTCTCCCCGGGGCAGGAATATCACCAATACTCTGAATACTGGCCCGGCCCAACTCTGCTAGTGACCTGCACCTGTGAAGTAAGCGTGTACTCGTTCTCAGCCTGCCCCAGGCTCCCTCTGCCTCGCGGCAGGACAGAATGGTTCATACGCTCCAGGGGGGCAAGGCAGGGCAGGCCGAAAAACAAGACACAAACCGTGCAGAGGTCAGAGGAAGCAGCTGCTGGGCTCTCACCAGCAGCACAAACTGGCAGAGGGAATAGCATGCACCACCCATCAGGAAAACAGCCACCAGTCATCTAAAAACAATAGCAGACCAAGTGCCAGGGCTCTTCTCATCCTCTCCGAAGCTGGGGTAAGAGATTAGTGTTTTCCTCATCTCACAGTCTCAAGAGGAAAGGAGAGGTAATGGAGTCTTGACCTTATTCCAGAACTGTGGGAAAAAAAGGATGAAATGGTCCCTCCTCTAACAGGCTCAGTTGCTTCTCTGAGGGTTCTGGAGTATTTACAGCCCAAGTATATTAAGACCTGGGACAACTGTATTTGAGACTTTCTGGTCTTAAAGTCCTAAGTGTGAGGAATCACCCTAGCAGGAGACTGAATCTGGTCTGTTCTTTATTTACACGATATACAGTACTGTCAGAGAACAAAATCCCCACAATGTAGTTTTTCATTGGTAGTTGCAGTATCAATATGGATTTCTTAATTTAGGGGTAGGTTTGCAAGGCCAATTCACCTCTTTCCGCTGTGAATCTCAAAACACATTTGTCATCTCCAAAGAACTACAGAAGACTGATCAGTAGTCACAGCAGCTACTGGCAAAACCACAAGTATTTGGAGTAATTTTTCCCCCCCTGTTTGCATAAATCTACTTTGGAAAAGATTTCAAAGAGTCGATTAGTGTTTGGTCATTGGGCATCTGTGACAGAAGATGACTAAGTGAATCAGTAGTTCCTTTCACTTATAATCACTCATTGTGGGTATTGGGTAGCAGTTGCACAGAAGTGTATGGCTACTTTTATTGTACATGGAAACGAGCTTTCAAAGCAAACTGAGGGACAAATGTTGCTGCTCAGAACACCCATCAGCCTTCTAATCAAATCTCTCTTTGATATCCAAAGTGCTGCGTTCCAAGAGCACATGCTATTGACTGCAGTACTGTGAAAACTGGCTGGCTCACATGCAGGATTGTAATTTTGGAAAATCTGTTTCCTTTAACATACATACTTTTTGCAGCGAGGAGGAAAAGGGGTTGTAGGGAGGAAAAGGGGTGTGAGGTAGCAAACCAAGGCAAAATGCCTGTGTTTTCTTTCAGTCAGTGTTCGTACCTATTAAAATATGTTGCCAAATCAAAGAGATGAATTACCGTACTGTTTCTGGAGTCTGATGCAACTCTTTTCGCTCACTCTGAGACTGCAGTCCGCTGGTATCGTTTTGCAGGCTAGGAGAGCTGTGATTTACAGTCTGGGGGATATGAACTCAACAGTTGGATCACAAGTTTTGGAACTTTCAAAGCATAACGTTGGGCATCTGTTCTTTCAGGATGCGTTTTGGCAGATGGCCGTAGCCAAGGAAATTCACCCAGCCTTCCACCTCCATTAAAAGTTGGCTGGTGGGTAACTACTGCTCTGTGTTTATATATAGTTGGTAGTATCATCATTGTTCTGTGCCCCTGTAATGAAACAATTTCTTCTCTGCTCCTGCTGTGAATGACACTGAATGAATTGTATTATCTCAGCCAAAGTCACAGCAGGCACTGGGTCAGCGGGTAAAACTGTCCAATATAGGAAGAAATCTCACCCAACAGCTCAGCCGCCAGCTGTTGACATGAACTGGAGTAAAAAAATAGGAAGACGGGGGAAGAGACAAAATTAGGTTGAAGGGAAAGAAAATTAATAATATCAGTGGGAAAATACCCAGAAATGGACTAAAACCAAAGCAAGGCACACACGAAACTGTCAGAGAGAGTGCTTCTGATAGGTAACTTCAAATTTCCACATTATTGAGGAGAATGGGCTGCAAATAACTTAGTATTTTTGCAGGGCTGTTTGAAGCACTGAATTTCACATCTTGCACGCCTTCACTCCAGTGAATTTGAGTACTGTATTTCTTCCTGAGACCTGAGGATGCTGTGCACCTCACAGACCAGGCTCTCAGCTCTCTTACTCCAAACAACTGGACCCACAGCCAGCAGGGACTGACGGGCTGGCTTAACTATTGCAGCACACTACAACTGCGAAGACCTTCTGGGCTGAAAAAAAAAAAGGAAAGGATTTTGCAAAGTACCCCTTTTGTCAGCTTGGTCTACACGCTAGTTTTCTATTCTGGAAAACTGCACACTTAGAGTAGAAAGAAGTCTGAATGTTGATGAATTAAAATATATTCTGAATACAGAAAATACCTGCTTTAGCACATTTTTTTATCTTCTACATGGAAGTTAATGAGTAAATAAATAGATATCATATTTGTTTTGTTGCATTGTTTTGCTTTATTACCTTTGATGTATGAAAAATTTTTCTTGCATTGCTAAATGAACAGGAAGGATAACACTGCAAAACCTCAACTGTGTCCATTCAGTCCAGCATCACAATGGCAGTGGGCTAATAGCCATAGACTGGCACTGTAGTTCTTCACCTGATGACCTCCCTACCTTTTGCTGATGTTTCCATCATGAAGAAACACACATATTTTCCTTGTGTGAGGACATACACAACACCAATATACAACACAAATAAGAGAGGTTCATTCAATTTTTATATTAGAACAATCCACCTCTACTTTTTTGGGGGAAAACCCTAGCACACTAACCGCCTTACGTTTTTAACACATAGGCTGTAAAGCTTGGATTTCCTGCAGTGTTTCAAAAACATTGCGCTACTGGATTTATAAATTATGCCCTTCCCTTGAAAGAGCTGAATGTGAGATCCCTACGAACATACTTTTGGGAAGGAGATGGTGGCTGAGTGGTAATTCTGATGGAAGAGACCATGCAGTGTATTTTCCATGGACAAGACGACCTTTCAGTTTTTATTTAGATGTGCCTCCAGTATAGGTCAAATTGTGGATAAACACCCCGGACTAACTTTAAAACAGATTGCTCTTTACTCCTAGCAATGTAATCAGCAGCCACATCGAGTTCTCAGCTGATTGTAAACTCCCCTCCCTCAGGCGCCAGATAAATATTTGAACATGAGGCGGCACTGCTGAGGTAACGGTACCCACGCTAGCTATTTTAGAAGTAGCTTGGGCATGTCCTGGTTTGAGATAAAACAGTACCACTTTTGTTCAGTAACTTTGCTTCTCAGCTGGGCCTCCTCTAACCTCCTCTAACTCCTCTAGTTAACAGCATATTATGCAGACACTGCTCTCAGAGCGATAAGACCAATGTTTATAGCTGATGCCCAGGCATGGTGTGCGGAGAGGCTCCTGCTTACACATATTGCTATAACAGCCAAGGGCAGCTCACTTTGTTACTTGCCCCACTGGAGGGGTCGGAAGCAGAAAAGCGCAGTGGGGTCCCACCTGCGGGGAGGAGCGGACAGGGCAGGTGACCCAAAACTGACCTACAGGGTATTCCATCCCATCTGCATCATGCTCAGTATAAAAGCTGAGGGATCAGAGGGTCATATCTCTCTCTTTCTTCAATGGCCAACATCTGAGGAGGACTTTGGCTGTTCATCTGCCTGTGATCCCGATCCTGAGTCCAGATCTGAAATCCAGTTCCTGTCCGTCACTGAGCCCAGTCTGGGACCGCCCCATTGCCAGCCAGTGACGTGATTGTCACCCTGGGAGCTTGATATGGTTTCGTATATATTTCATTTTTTCCTTTTATTTTATTATTAATATTTCATTAAAGTAGTTTAGCTCCTTTAAACTCTTAAGTCTCCTTTTCCCTCCTCTGCCTCTCTTTTTGAAGAGGGGTAGAGGGGAGCATCTGTCAGTCCCATCTGGGGTCCCCCCATGTCCCCAGTAGCCGATTTGGCCTAAAACACGACAGGCATAATGACTTCGAAGCACAGACATCCACCGTGAATTCTTCTTCTTCCCTCCTATGCTTAGCTCCTATCCAGGATTCGCATTTCCTCCCTCGATCGACTTTCAGCAGTCTTCTCACCGTTCTCTTTGATCACTGGAAAACTGTCCCATTCCAAGGGGATTTTTCATTTTGGACCGCTACTCTGTTTTCTGGCTTTCCCATTCTCACCTACTTGCTCCTCCGTCCTCCTGCTGCCATTAAAATAACCATCCAGTCCTTCCACTCAGTTGTTCCTCCAACAGCTTCCTGTTTCATGCCCGAACAAGCTTACATCGCGTGTCCACTCGCTCCTGCCACTGCAGAGCCACCGGCTGCGAATGCCTGATAGCGTGTTAACGAGGTGCTCATGCACGTCAGCCATGTCTGGTTTACATATTTCCACCGGGAGCTTCGCAAGGGTGGGTGTTTTCCCTGCTGTTAGGCAGGAGGTGGCCTCAGCGGTTTCTCCACAATCAGCAGTGCATCTCAAGGTCTTGCATTCTTCCACTTCCAGATTCTTTCACTGAGGAAAGCATGTTTATTGCTAAGTACAATTTTGCCTTAGTAATGTATGGTTTCCAGCAGAATTCCTGGAATCTGCTGTTTACAAGCAGGGTCAGAGGTTATAGAAATACTTTCAATTTGCCTATAAGTGATATACCAGGAGTTTTTTTGCCCATGCATAGTGTCTAAACTATATGACAACTGCTTTTTCATCGGTGTTGATAACCTCCCTGGCTCTGAAATCAACTTGTTCAGCTGTGTGGGTGGTTCAAATTACTGCTAGACAACTCAGTAAATGAAAATTAATACTCTCCACTCCTCTTCATCACCCAGACTCTTCTCCTGACACAGGCAGGAATATTAACAAGAACAAAAACATCAGTAAAGCTCTCATATTTGAAGTCTTGCAGCTGGAGATCCTCTCTCAGTGTGTCAATCAAATATATGGTGGCAGCATTATTATCCACTGCAAAATGCTCCTGTGGTGTGTTACTTTTATCCCTGAGCAAGCAAATGAGCAAAAGTATAGTGTGACTGAGGTGAGCATCTTGACAGTTCACCACTTGGCGTGGGCCTCTCAGAAGCTAATGGCTGACAGCACCTGGGCTTTCAGCAGGGATGTGTTTGAGAGGATGTTGCATGTAAGCCGACTCCTTCTGGAGGAAGGAGATTTCTCTGGTGGTATTAAAGACTGATGCTGCTTTTTTATCCCTTCAACTTGTCAGAATAATGGTGTTCTGCACAGTTTTCCATTTCTTCTCCCACTGAAGTCAATACGTGTCAAGCTGCCTGCCTTAACAAGCCAGCACTGGTGATGTGCAATGGGAGGTAGGGTCACGGTAATCTCACATCTATAGTGCAAGATGACTATGCAATTAACAATACAAGGGACTCACTGTAATGTGGGCTTTGGGTGAGCATTTTATGGCCGTCATTTGGTAGACTAAACACAACAACGATTTTAGCAGGCTGTCTCTATGACCAGAGATGCTTTAAATGGGAATACAGGTCACAGACTGTATTTCAGCGTGCCCAAACACAGAGTTTTGTGGTGACGGCTGCTTAAAAAGTTGGCCCTATATTTGGGATTGGAAAAGCGTGGAAAAAATCTGCTCTAGAATACCCGTTTTCCAGCGAGATTCCTGCACTCCAGGAGGACTGATCTTGGGGTTAGGTAGGGCCTTAGTTCAGCAGCTAGGAGGTGCTGCTTCAGGGATTTCACACAAGCCTGTACTTCAGTAGAGCAGCATCATAAACTGTGAACAGGCGTCATAACAGCAGAATTCAGGAAGAAGAATTCTAGGAAGTTCAGCTCCTGTCCTTAACAGAAGGATAGTAAGAGTGCAGTTGCAATGCACTAGCATGTAAGGGGTTAGCATATCATTTAATCAAAGAAAAAACATCTCCGCATTATTCCAACAAGTAAAGTTTAAAGGTCTTAAGTTTGCTTCTAAACAGGACAGTGATCCCCACCCGCACATAAACATTTACCTAAGTGAGATTTGCATAATCTCTTTGACCCTCAATCTGCTCACCTTAATCAACCACATCATTATTTAGAAAAATGTGCCTCCATGTGCCTGATATCTTTGCCTACTTCTCACTGCTCATTAACCAAAAATCAACAGAAAATGTTCTTTTTTGATGTACTAAAGACTCTGAGTAAATAGCTTTCCTAGAACACAGAGATTCTCAAACTTCGCCTGGGTGTGACCGTGTTTCAATAAAACGCTTATCCCATTGTAAAACCAAAAAACTCACCTTCCTTATGTATCAACTGCTGTATCTGGTTGCACATAACTTTTGACTGTCTTTTGGTTTAGCAACTGAAAACAGGAATGAAGGGGACTCCAAGCAGCCATGAAGCCCTTTCATGGGAGAACACCAGCAGGTATTTAGTGAAGCATGTTTTGAAAATACCTTGTGCTCAGAAACACCAGTATAGTGAGAGCACTGACTAGCTGCACCCATGCTCTTTTCCTAGCATTTCTGCTGACTTTACACTACTAACACACTAAGAAGCAAATCGTCATCGTAGCACCTAGTTTCAGTTTGCTGATTTGTAAAATGGCCATAATAGTATCTCTCCCTTTGCACAATTGCGAAGTCTCAAGCTCCATGCCACTCATGTGAATGAAAACAGGAGGTTGCTTGGGCAACTGGACTCATTTTTTTCTACATAAAAGCACAAGTAACAAGTGCATTTCTGACATTTAGACACACTTCTTCATGTTGATATTCCAGCCTCTCCCTCTCTCTGTTACCATTTGATAGACATATTTGAACAGGGGTGTATTTATTGTCACTGAAGGAATATCTGGCCTATTCCTAAAAGGCTATCAAGGGTACAGCTACATAGGGTGACCAAACTAACCTAACAGCTCATGTATACCAAAAGCAGGACTACTGTTCTTTATTTTCGCCCTTGCAGCACCAATCCTGGATGCATGGCACCTTTGGGTAACGTTTCGTCTTACATAGGTTTAGAGAAATGAGAATGTACATTGGCACAGATAAGCATCAG
This sequence comes from Ibidorhyncha struthersii, assembly GCA_013398815.1. Taxonomy (NCBI): domain Eukaryota; kingdom Metazoa; phylum Chordata; class Aves; order Charadriiformes; family Charadriidae; genus Ibidorhyncha; species Ibidorhyncha struthersii. The sequence goes on from VZSZ01008272.1 coordinate 272,756, forward strand.
CCTGGCACTGACTCTTGCTGTCACTAGCAGCTTTAGTCTTACCTTTGTGCTACCTCCTGCAGTACATAAGACAGGAGATCAAACTGGTAGTATTGGATGACGACGGCAGGTGTACGCAATGCTCAGTTCAGTTCTCAGTCCAGTGCCCAAATCAGCAATAGACTCCAGGTCACTGACTTTCTTCCTAACTGATTTTTTTCCAAGGATTAAACATCTGTGTACAAACTTGAAAATTCTTTAATGCTTTTCCAAATTTTGGACAGTCTTGCATAATCATTTCACAATATTTATAGTGGCAGGTTGTGTTCCCCCTCAGGCTGCTGCTCTTATCTCCTGCTTCCACAGCAATGATGAGGTAAAAGGAAAGATGAAGTAGAAACTATTTTGGCACATACATATATTTTCCCAATGTGCTAAGAAAACCCTTATCTTTCTCCCCTTCATTGTAGCTAACATGTCAAAAGAAGGGATATTCAAGAAGACAGTAAGAGCCTGTATTGATAGGAGGCGAGTAGAGCATGTCCTGTATCTTGATTTTGGAGAAATACTTATTGTACGCAATGTTCTAATAAGCAAGCTAGGGAAAGACAGTCTAAACATAGCTATATATAGGGGGTACAAAAGCAGTAGGAAAAGCATACCAAGAAAGTAACCATCAAAGGTTTACTGCTAAAATGGAAGCCTGCAACAAGGCAGCATTTTGCACTGGTTAAATTCCTATTTAACCTATTTTCATTATGTCCTGGACAGAACGTATTTTCATTATGACTGGAGAATCTAATACAGAGCATGCATATTAGATTTACAACTGACACTAATCTGGGAAGGCCTGTGAAATAATTGAGAACAAACTTGGATGAAGAACTAAAGATGTAAAAATGTAACAGAAAACAAAACAGAACACACTAGTCATTGTAATAATCCACATTGCATCCACATAGTGAATATTACACTTAATTCTACCCTGTCTTCAGAAAAGATACCATCGAACCAGAAAAGATTCAGAGAAAGTTGACATAGATGACCAAAAATATGAGATGCATCTTTATGAAGCCTCTTTACAGACGGGAAGATTTTTGAGTCTGAAAAAGAACTGGCTAAGGAAGGATGCATCAGTGACCTGTAAAATTCTGAATGGCATGAAAAAGGTGAATAGCAAATGATTATTCATCCTTTTTCAACGAAAGACTCAGGCAGCATAAAATGGAATTATAACTGCGTCAGAATAAACACAAGGAGATAATTTTTAACATAATGACTAGTTGAGCTGTGTAGCTCTTTCCCACAGAATGTTTTGCAAGCCAGAAGTTGACATTGTTCAAAAACTGATTTATCAAAAGAAAGTTAATTCAGAGACATTAAATATAATAAAGACACAACCATCTACTTCATAACATCATGGAGTCAAACTGTGGCAGGCAGAATACTTCTTAAGCTACTGACCATTGCCAAGAGCAGGATACTTGACCTCAGCTGTTTGGTTTGATCCAGTATGGCTGCTCACACCTTCTTTTCCTTATATGGATACCTTATTTATGTTACTCAGATGAAAAGTTTCTTGTTCCTAAAAAAGATCCACTCTGATCTAACTCATTCTCATTTTCTCCTCATGCCTGGGACGAGGCATGTTCATCCCACGTGTTTTTAATTAAAAAATTGTTTTACTCAAAACAGTATATATAGATGAAGACCCAGACTGAATTTCTGTAGCTTCTTTGAGTTACGATATGTCAACCTATTCAACGCTTCAAGTCATTACTGGATAATTATTCTGATTTTGATCAGTTTGTTTAGGTGTTTATCATACTGATTTACTCACGTACCTGACCAGAATACCAGGAGGCTAAAACCATTTTTGATTGTAGAGTGATCTAACATCCCCTGTGTGGAAGGCCACAGAAGCAGAGAGATACATGCCGAGACTCTCCCCCTTAACTTTTAGTACCACATTTACAGCACGGACAGTCAATTAGACTGTGACTCATTCCTCTTCAAAAGAGAAAAAATTTTGCATTTCATCAGCAAGGATAAAAACTCTTTTTAATAGACATCAGTTACAGCATTACAAGAAAACATGATATGGATTGATGTATTTGGAGACCAGTGATGCTTATTGTTTGTAAGATGATGGTTAAGTCCTTCGTATGCTTTTAAGGTTGCAAAGCATACCCAGAAAATCAAGATGTTTTTTAACTGGTAAAATCTGTGTGACAAAGCTTATGCTAATGCGGTCAACACAAAAGATTTGGAATGTGCTCATAGGCACCAAACACATGCAGTGACTTTGAGAAGACTCAGCATGAAGGAAAAAAATGCAGGTTTATGCAAAAGCTGCAATTTGAACAGAAAACACTCTTCGATTAATCTTCCTTTTTCTTTTTTCTTTCAAGCTAGTTGGTGTACCTAAGAGCTAGGTATACTACCTGGAGATTGTTAACTGGAATTACTGCCAGAGCATGCTGATAGCTGATCTACTGAAACAGGAGTTAAGAATTTTAGACCATGAAAATGGAAAGTATTTAAAGTGCAAACTGAACGGTGATGAAATACTGAAATATTTCAAACAATGTCACATTGACAGATTAAGTTAAATAAATCATTTAATAAGCTCTATGACCCTAATTAATTAAACTTATGCACACATTTAATCCTGCTAATCAATCCAGTTAAAGACTAAAGCAGCCTCATGTGTTTGTACGCAAAGTGCCCAACTGAAGTGTGTTTTAACAATGCAGTTAAACAGAATGCTGGGATCAGTCAGAAGTCAGTGATCATTATGTAGCTGGGAAGCAGAAAAAGTCTGTAAACTCACCTGGCTGGTGTTTTTGAGGTAAATATTATATTGCCCATGATAAATAGCGTTCACGCACTGTTACCTGTGTCTCTTGGAGTGTTTAGTGCTTCACAGATGAGGCTCTTGTTAGCAAATCCTTCCTTTGCAAAATGTCCACTCCTAAAAGGCAAGCTCATGATATTTTGTACAACATGTGACAGGAAAAAGATTCATCCTTCATCTGTCTTTCTTCCTCATTAGGAAATACTCAGGAAAACTTTGGGGAAAAAAATAAGATTTAACATCATTGTATTTATTAGGTTCTGAAACAATACACATTCACATCCTTTTGAATACAGTACATTTGGCACAGTAATAATGTTTACGATGAAATAACACTAATGAATGGCAAGAGATTCAAATTACATCCATAAGAAAAAATTCTGTACAAATAAATCCTCACAATAAAAAAAAACCTACCCCCCCCAACCGAATACATTTTATATTTAGCCAGAACTATTCTGCACATAATTTAAAAAGAGGTAATTTTTAAGCCTTTTTTGGAGAGAATTATTTTTCACCCTATAGAGAAAAATGTGTTTCCATTTTTTAATAAAGTCTATTTGGGAGGAAAAACAAGAAACAATTGATTCTTTATAATTATTATTATTATTAATAATCTTTTTGGCATTTTTGCACTCATTTTACAAAGAAGGAACAGGAAAGATTTTACAGAACAGGCAGAAATGTAACAGAATGTCCATTTTTAAGAATTATCTTTAAAAAATGTTCAAGGTAACAGACAAAAGTTCTGATGTAAACCCAATGCAGAGGATCTAACTACTTATATTGAAGAAATATCTGCCCATGCAAAAGTTTTTATCATCTCCTTCACTTTTCTCTTAGCATCCTAGCAAACACTGCAGGTGCTGAGGCCTGAAATAAAATATTTGCTAATTATCTTCACGTCAGAAACGGGAATACAGGCTACATGGCTTGCGTACAAAAGCATTATGGGACACTTTTATTCCTTCAAAATAAATGCTCAGAGTTTTGTGTAAAGGCCTCTAGTTGTACAAACAGTAGTGCACTATCTGATAACTTGTCTTCCCAGCCAGTCTACTCACCTATGGAAAAGAATGCTTTAGCATTGTGATCAGTTCTTGCCTGGATGTCAAAAGCTAACCGTGATGAGAAATAAACAGAGCCAGTGGCGAGACACAAATTGATGGGCAGTTCTACAATACATTTCTAAAAGAGAAAGAAATTTAAACATTGAGATGATGCAATCATTAAGATGTTTCTGTGCTGGTACTCAGCTCCAGAAGCTAGTCTTTTCCCAGTACAAAAGATTACTGAAGATAAATTAAATTAAACTAAAGGCTTGATCCATTATTACACCTGTAGGCCAGACAACACATTAATTGATATATCATAATATTTAATATTTTGAAATCATCATAAGAATATATATAATAATTACACCTGAGTTTTAAAAACAAAACAAAATGGAACTGAATGTTGTCATCAGTAACAGGCTATGAGCAGCCAGACGCAAAACTGACACAAACTAACTCATCTGCTTGAGACCACGATTATCTCTTAAAGCCAATGATTCACACTTTGTCCACCACGATTTGTAACATTCCTTTCTCTTTCTGAGCTCTATCATGTCATAATAGAGTTGAAGAGAACTATACAAGAGATTTAGTATAGCTTAATATATGTCTACATCTTTTATAACAAAAACCTTATCTCTCTGACAGTAACTTGAACCAATACACATACAAGAGTATTGCACATGGACATTATTATAATTATTCTTTCATAGACTAACATTTTAATAGTATGCCTGAACATGCAGCAGTTGATACCTCTATATTCAATGAATTCCACAGGCCTTGCAGCAAACACTATATACAAAATCTCACCTGTACAAAAGGCAAAAAAGCTTCTTTAGTGCCACTTTGCCAATCACAAGTATACATATTTTTGTGCAGTTGGAAATCCATGTGCAACAATTAAAATGGATTCCAATGACCGCTCACTCAGTCCAGTAAAATATATAATAAAATGACCTCAGCGATACATGTACACAAAAAAAGAAACCAAAAACCAAACCACAGGGTACTCCTGGAAATATAAGTACATAACACTGTTAGCGTATCTACAGGAGGTAACTTCACATTAGTAATATTGTCCACATGAGTTACCATTTCAATTCATACACAAAAAATTCAATTTACAACTTTCAATAATGTCAGTTTGTGAACGTTTGATCTTCAGTTTTTTTAACACACTCCCACATAATGCATGTTTAGTCTTATTTTGTGTCCTCTAAAAGCAGATTTCTCTTTAGATTTTAAACATAAAAAACAACAAACACAGTAGTATTATGGTTTTGTAAAAGTGTGCAAAAGTAACACACTGCTGAGCAAATAAATATAAATAAGAAAGCTACAATGGAAAAGGCAAATTTATAATGTTTATAATTAATTTTTAATGTAAAATTAACTGTAAACATTTGCAAGCTTGCCATCTCATTAATGGTTCATGTAAATGGATATTAAATTTGGTAACATGGATAGTACATCCAATTGCCTGAAAAACTGTAAAATGCCTATATATAGCTGTGCTAAAGTACTATAGGCTTTTTATTCTTTAGCCCTTTAATAACTATCCATATAGTATCTATTTCTTGCTTGAAATAAAATTTGTGTTATCTTTGTGACTCTTCTTATTCCTAAGAGTTTTCTGTAAATTGTACGAGAAACTTCATCGAAAGTCTTAATTGATGTGCTTCTTTTTCTGGACAGCTTTATTTTAAGTTTGTACCTCACCACAATAAATTCATAACTGAGGATTACGCCTCCATGAAGGCAGACTACTTTGCTTACCAAAGGGCAACATATTACTTACTTGTTCCCCACCTAAATACAGATTTCAGCATAACCACCAGTGCAGAAGAAACAGTTCTCACGTTCTTAGCTTAAATACATACGACGATTACAGAACGTGACCTGCTAAATTGCTCTTAATAGCACGGCTTCATTTTTCCGTGGAAAAGACGCAATTTTGTCCTCTGGGGAGATCTTAGGAATAAAAGAAAAGTTGCAAATACTCGGCAGTGTGTTACATCTACAATTTCTGATACAAAATTATTTTGCATTGCTTTGTGAGACAGAAATTAAGAGTGCTTTCAGGTAAGAAGATTAAAGGAAAAAAACAATAAATATATACTTTAATTGGGGACATGGGCTCAGGGTAAGAGAAGTAGTTTTTGATCTACTGAGTCTCAGTAACTTGGCGATCTCTTCAGAATCACGTCTTGCAGCATCATTCATCTGTCAGCCTAACGTTGTCTATGGCAGCAGCTCTTCTCCAAAATAAGAGAATCCTTTAAATTCTTCTTGATTGATTTGTTTTATAATTGTCTCATCCACTAGCGTTAATACTGGTTCTTCTCGTGTAAAGTCTTGATCAAAGTTATTTACATCCCTTTTGGTTTTCTGAGAAGAAAAATACAAATAAGGTGAATGGTAAAATAGCACAGTAAAATAAAAGCTGTTCTCCCTCCTCTCCATCCCCCCGAAAGGCTGAATTTTCTGGAATGATTGAAATAAAAGAGGAGCTACTTCACACAAAGAATAACAGACGTATGAGAGAAGCTACAGGAGCAAGTACTATAAATGAGTTCAGGAGAGGCCACAGAAGCAGTACTATAAATGAGTTCCCAGAGACTCACGGGTCCCTGACAGGCGAAGGAATAGCAGTATGATGATAAAGCAGGAAGCTGAGATTAGGACTAGGGTAGAAAAGGCTTTGGCATAGTAGGTGGCACGGCAGTTTCCTCTTAGATTTGAACATAATGATATCTCATTTCAGAGGCAGAGTGAACTGATTTCCCCACAATATAGCCTACTGTTTCAACTCTAAGTTAACTGTTTCTTTATATCTGGCTCAACTCAGCTTTAAAATCAGATGTAGACCTTGCAACAGCTCTCAGTCCAAAATCCTTGAGCTCCACCTTGGCAACTTATATTTTCTAATGCAGCCAAATGTCATTCAAAGCACCACGGCAAAGTGTGAAATTCTGGCTCCCGAGAAATCCACCTTTGAACTCTTCTTTGTTTCAATGGCACCAGGATTCCCCATTGAAGTCTAAAGCACCTCACTCTCTCAACGAAGTTGGGACAACAAAGTGCAACAAAGTACATGTTGTGGTTGGGATAAGACGTATTAACCAGAGACAGCCTTGGGGAGGCCGACTCATTGTCCTTGGGGCACTCTCAACAGTGACCATCTGTGACCGCTTACATATAAAAAAACTTAAGGCTACAAAGGGAAAACACTCCCTATGATCATTCCCTTGAGACCTACACTGTTCATGCTTTCCATGTTAGCAGAGTATTTCAGGCATGTGCAGGTTCAGGGAATTCGAATAAATGTTTTCCTTTACACTGTCTCTTTTCTTTTGTTTCATGAAATCTAACAGTGACGTGAGTGATACTTAATGGAGGCACACTGACACGTTAAAAGCTGGCTCTGTGTCCATCCTACTCATGTCTGAGGTTAAGATGATACCAGAAATAGCATAGCTATTTGACTTGCAATATAAAATGATAACATCATAAAGTGATATATCATAAACTACATTAAAGTATTCCAAACGGCATATATGCCTTCTTTCAATGTAGGTAAATAATAAATAATAAATAAATCATATACGTAAGTGTAGTTCCTTCATCAGCTCTACTGAGGCACTAAAACAGTTTTCTTTCTCACAACTGTAAAATAGTCATAGCAAACTTCACCTACATTGTTTGTAAGAACTTTACAGATACAGGGAAAAAAAGGTCTATGTAAATGCAAGAGACTCACTTGTAAACCAAATACTTTCTAAGTGCAGGAAACCAAAAATCCACATCCTCTATCTACAAAATTCCATTAAAAGGAAAGGAATATAGACTTAACAAACATATATATATGTTTATATTGTTTACACTTGTAATATTTACTTTGTACATAAAGACTGGACACAAAGTGTATGTGACCCATACATGTATGTGACTCTGAACTGCTTAAAGTGCAAAGGACATGGCTTTGGGCTTTACGCTTTTTCCCAGTCATTTGTGCAAATACTGCAAAATAAGAATAAAATTCCATATATATTTTTAAATGCATTACATTCAACTACGTCTGCATTATTCTTGTTCCCCATGTCCTACCGTAGTATTTTCACACACTCGTACAATGAATTTGCTACAGGAACAGTCACTAAAGCAGAAGGAGGTAAGTGAATATTTGTAGAAAGTAGAATTCAAATTCAGAACTGGAGTTATGTGCAAGAGAAACGTCACTACACTCACACTTTAACCACTAGCTATCCAGGGCAAAGAAGCTCTGGACTAGCTGAGAACAAATGCAATATATATTATTTCCAGGTTTTCATACTGGACGTATTTGTGAAAAGTGTTATTTCTGTGCTGAAGCTAAAAGAATATGATGACAAATTCCTCAAATCCTATAAGGCGCAATTCGCAATAGCTACTTTTTTCGGTTTTAGGTGAAAAAGACTGCAGGTGAGCACATCTGAAAAACTGTCCCAACACCGTTGTGCCTAAATCATATTGATTAAGACAAATTGTACTTGCAGTAGAACTTTGAAACCCAAACATTTCTGAAAAAACAACCAAAGGCATTTGCTTAGATTTAAAAGCCTAACATGTCTTAAAATGTGCCTTTGAGACCAAAGAAGGAAATCAAAGTTTTTACTTTCTCAGATTTATAAACAATTCCATGACTTTTTGGCAGCATAGATGTAAATCACCCACTTTATTAATAGGACAAGTGTAGAGCAATCTAAGATTGCAAGGATACTCTAGCAAGCCTCTAACTAACTAATTGATGAACTGACATTAAATAAATCACAGGGAACAAAAGTGAGTGGATTAGGCCGCACAAGACAAAAGGTAGATTTCATAACAAGTGCTTCTTTTCAACAGAAAGATTTATTTGAGAAAACCTCCTTAGCAACTTAGGCACTTTCTTCCTGAAGCTATGACTATTTTGCAAGGCTCCATCTGCTAAGATGAAACAGGTCTGGCCACATTTCTGCTACTATTGCTATTTTAATGTACTTGCACTGTGAATACCCTATAGGCCAACAGCATGACCCAATATATAGTTGCAGCATGAGCGCTCAGGATGAAGGTATGAAGGGCTGTGGCTGTCTCCTAGCAGAGACGCTGAGAAAAGAAGGAAGATCTGCAAGGTAAGGAAGGTGTATGAAGGAAACAGAGTGCAGCTATTATCCAACTTTGAACATTAAAAAAATCATGAAGAAAAAAGTAAAAATATTTAGATTCGCTGACAAATGCACCATTATAAATACAGTAATTAAATGGGTGGGGTTCTGTTTATTTAGCCTGCAGTTCCTTAGACTTTGGGACACGATATTTTTAACTTCTCAAACTTTTTTCCGGGTAAAAATTTCAATTTCAGATAACTGAAGAAACTAGGATTATTAGGAAAAAAAGAACCCCCAAAACCCCAGCTGTCCACCCAAACACACAGAAATTCGATTAGGTTTCAGATGCTACTTTTTCTCTTTCCAGACTACCCAGACACCTTGTGTTCAGCATGCATCAATGCGAGAGCAGGGGCACAGCAGCTACCCAAGAGCTGCCAACAATAGGTACCAAATTCCACGCTGCACTGGAACTGCTCTACTGCAGGCAGCATGTGGGCAGCCCGTCTCCATCTGACAAAGAGCAGCAGCAGTGCCATGGCACTTTTAATGATTAAAACCAACATGATTCCAATTCTAAATCTCATCTGAAAGATGGCTTCTCCACCAGCGCGGTATCTCTGATAGTGAGAAGGAATAGTGACTCACTATCTCTCGTGCAGGAAACGTGGTGGCTAGTTGATGGTTTATTTTTTCCAGCAGTGTGAATGCTTCATAGGTGTCCTGTCTGAGCATTGACCTAGCGTGACCTGCTTATCCTGGGAGACATGGTGGACTTGCTTCATGTGGGTCATACGATCTGATTAGATGTAACACTTATGCTACAGAAATAGAACCCCTTGAATTAATAAATATTAAAATGACCTACTACCTACGCATCAAGGATTGCAATTTTGAAGTCAAAGACACATTTTATTCTATTCAAAGATTACAGCTTCTGTTCAAAAAGCTAAAGATATCAGAAACTTTAAAAGCCTGTCTCTTCATAAAACACCATTTAATCAGCTTTCCTAGTTGGCATGTACAACTTTGGACAAAGGGATATTGTTTTGAGTCAAAATGCTTTTTTTCTTAAATCTCTTCACATAATTACTAAAAGATTAAAATGAACTTCATATGCTATTAATAAGCACACATTAAACAGTGGTTTTCTGAACTGGTTTTACTTTCACTACCCTTTCAATAAAAAATTAATTTTCTACCTGCAGTCACAGACTCAAGCTTAAAAAAGCCTCCAAAACATGCTTGATAAGCTTTCTAGTGTCAAGGATTACCAGCCTTGTCTGTTAATGATTACCAAATGACACTATATGAATTGCAACAGTGAAAAAGGAAATCTAAGTTGATGTTCTTATCACTGAAAATAGATTAAGAAAGTTAGAACTTGCCATTCCTTCCATTAATCACATAAACCAAATGTGAATGACAGGAGTCTTTGGTATTGAAAAGCCACAGAAATCCTTGCAAGAAGGCACCTGACAGAGGGTGTTCCAAACCAGGGAACTGAGCAAAGCTTGGGCACCTCATCAGCTGTGTCATGAGGCCAAGAGGCTCGGTGGACTCTCTTCTGTTCAGTAAGGATTAAATTAATGCTCCAGCTTGGAGACATTAAGAGGTATCTCTCTCTACCCCATTATTTATTTTCATTAATTTGCCAAAAATCGACAAAACTCTTTCAAGTCCTTCGGAAGCTCAATGGCTCTGCTAAATTGGGCTGGAGCTGTCCAGTGGGTTCGAAGTGTCCTCAGAGGAGGTGAAAGAAAAATGGAGGTGGTGACTAGAAAACAACACTGCCACAAAAACCTGCCTAGGTTTTGTGTTTTAGTCTCATTTTCCTACAAATTCACGATATGCTGTTTAAATACAACTATAGGAATCCTCTTTAAATCAATTAATAGATTTCTGGTTAGTTTAACAGAATGAGGAGCTAATCCACAACAGACAGCCAATACAAGTAAGTGAGGCCAGAAGTGATCGTTATATGTGTGTGTATATATATGCATATATCTTCCAATATGTTGGAAGAAAAAAACATTATGCTATGATATTTTTCAGTAAGTGGACCTTTTGACACAAAATATATACAAAGCTCATCCATGATTTTCACAGTCTGAGATACTGTCAGCACAGAAATGGAGATGCAGGCTGGACTTTCTGTATCACTGAATGAAACATCTTTAACTTTACTCCACTGCAATTTTCTGTCAATAGCACTGCTTGATGCCTCCTCCTATATTTTCAAGCCTACAGTGAAATCCCGGAGCTTGTCATTCATTTGGGGACCTTCACCAGAGAACCCTTCCAGTGCAGCGCCAGGCTGTATCAGCAGCACATCAAACATGTGACAGGCACATTAAATCTGGGCAGGAAGCTGTTGCAGCTTTTGGTGTACAGCTACGGGGGCATGGGACAGCAGTGCAGCAGGAACAGGACACGCAGCAAGAGTTGCACCTTCTCATATGTATTACACGGTATCGTTTAATTTTATCCAGAATTTTGCTTCACTAAAAAATAAATGATTCCTGCATTTGACACAGTATCATCAAGAAGAAACTCTTAGATCAGGATGATTGGAGTTTAAATATTTTGTATTAACGTCGTCACTGATAAGATTTTCAGGTTATTTTGTTCAAGACAAATGGAAACTCAAGACATCAAACAAACTGGTTTGAAGCACAAGGTTATGTGGCTAACCTCACATATCACTGTTCTCTCATTCACCTCTCTTTATTATGATAACAAAAACCACAGCACAGGCAGGGATCACTTTGCACCAATGATCAGATCTCTTTTCATAAAGGTGTAGTAGTTTCTAAAAAGTTGAGACCAACTGTAATGACCACTCACTTTCATACATAACTCATTCTATATATACAGAAATTCCGTATGAATACTGTGAAAGAAACAGGCTGTGAAGCAGAACGCTTCAGCCCTGTCTTTCCATTTATCCTGGTGATGCCTCCTCACAGTATTTGCATGCCCTGAGAATCTGTATCGGTATTAGAAGTATTTCCCAGAATGTATTATTTCAGAAAATATGAAATATATGTTATCAGAATAACTTTATAAGTTATTAAATTCTTTCTGCATGCTAATTGCTCTATTCACACATGGAAGAGTTACAACAGATCAGCCATGAGCTGCATTATATTCAACTGAAGGTTATGATGATAAAAAGAGTTTTGAATCCAAGTAGCTTTTACAAGTATACCAGTGTTCATTACTTCCAAGCAGAGGGTGACATTTTGTGCTCCTAGATTATGCTTTCATTAGATGTAAAGGACACCGAATTAAGAGAAAGTAGTGGAAAAAAACCCCACTCAATAAAGATGTTAATAGTGAAATAGTACTTGAAAAGCATGCCAACCTATGCAATCCACAATTTAATCTGTTATGGAAGCACACAGGCATTTAATAAACACCAATCTAGTTCACAGAACTATGAATTTTGAAAGGGATCATTTGTGATCCAGTAAAGCGAAACCACCTTTATACTGAAACAGTATGTATCTTTCCTAGGAATGCGAAATGGGTCAAGTAGGAAGGAGGAATAACCTAAACAATTAGGGGATACAAACATACAATGACTACATGGCCAGGATGCCAGCCTTAGTATTTCATTTTTGCACAGCCTTTCCCCTATCCCACTCCCCAAAACCACCACAACAAAACAAACAGCAAGGCAAACAAAATCAAAGCTCTGCAGGTTCACTGACAACTACCCCATGTTCGCAGCCTGGGCAATGAACCTCACCTAGAAGAAGTTGCTGTAAAACTGTTGTCCCCTATGGCCATACTTGGGTATGGTTTTAGCATAAACGAGTACACAGCACTAAAGCTATATATACACCAAACCTGCTTTGTGCATAGCCTGATTGCTAGACCACAACATTTATCTCTGTGTAAAACATCGACGGAGTTAGATTTCACATGAGCTGCTGGGGAGGTCAGCACTACAGCTTCCCACCTGTGGTTAGTCCTTTACCCTCAAGATCCATCTTGTCCACCTTATCAGGGCTTGCTTCCATTAGGACTTAATCATGACATAAGAACTGCACATAAGCTATACTGTGGTAGAATATGTGTGCTTTTCAGAGTGAAAAAAATTGCAGGGTGTCCTGGTTTCAGCGGGGATAAAGTTAATTTTCCTAGTAGCTGCTGTGTTTTGCATTTAGCATGAGAATAATGTTGATAACATTATTTTAGTTGTTGCTAGGTAATGCTTATATTAAGTCAAGCATTTTTTCAGTTTCCCATAGAAGCTGAGAGGGAGCATAGACAGGACAAGCTGGCCAAAGGAATATTCCATACAGAATCACAGAATCACAGAATCACAGAATCACAGAATAGTCAGGGTTGGAAGGGACCTCTGGAGATCATCTAGTCCAACCCCCCCGCCAGAGCAGGGTCACCTACAACAGGTTGCACAGGACAGCGTCCAGGTGGGTTTTGAATGTCTCCAGAGTGGGAGACTCCACCACCTCTCTGGGCAGCCCGTTCCAGTGCTCCACCACCCTCAGAGTAAAGAAGTTCCTCCTCATGTTAAGATGGAACTTCCTATGTTCAAGTTTGTGCCCATTACCCCTCGTCCTATCAATGGGCACCACTGAAAAAAGACTGCTCCCATCCCCCTGGCATCCTCCCTTCAGGTATTTGAAAGCATTAACAAGATCCCCCCTCAATCTTCTTTTCTCCAGACTAAAGAGACCCAAATCCCTCAGCCTCTCCTCATATGAAAGATGTTCCAATCCCCTAATCATCTTTGTAGCCCTTTGCTGGACCCTCTCCAGCAGATCCCTGTCCTTCTTGAACTGGGGAGCCCAGAACTGGACGCAGTATTCCAGATGCGGCCTCACCAGGGCAGAGTAGAGGGGGAGGATGACCTCCCTCGACCTGCTGGCCACACTCCTTTTGATGCACCCCAGGATGCCATTGGCCCTCTTGGCCGCCAGGGCACATTGCTGGCTCATGGTCATCCTGTTGTCCACCAGGACTCCCAGGTCCCTTTCCACAGAGCTGCTCTCCAGGAGGTCGGCCCCCAACCTGTACTGATGCATGGGGTTATTCCTCCCCAGATGCAGTACCCTACATTTACCCTTGTTGAATTTCATTAAGTTCCTCTCTGCCCAACTCTCCATCCTATCCAGGTCACGCTGTAAGGCAGCACAGCCTTCTGGCGTATCAGCCACTCCTCCCAGTTTAGTGTCATCAGCAAACTTGCTGATGGTACACTCTATCCCTTCGTCCAGATCATCAATGAATATATTGGGGGGTGGCTGTCCGTGCAGGGGAAGGAGCTAGGAAAGGGGAAATTTGGGCTTTAAAAAGAGGAAACGGAGAAGGAAGATTTAAAAATGGATAGCACAGTAAAAATCAGCGGAGAGAGGGGGGGAAGGGGGGGGGGATGAATATGTGGGCTCTCCCAAG